>JXCR01131043.1:123110-142600 GCA_002079205.1 Phalaenopsis hybrid cultivar | reverse complement strand
TATATATATATATATATATATATATTGAAAAGTCCGTAGGCAGATATATTCACAAAAAATGATGTTAGAATATAAAAGTGGATGTTAGAATTCCGGAATTAGGATCCCAAACATAAAATTGTAAGAAGTAAATCAATGAAAGTAAATGTGGAGAAAAAGAAGAGAACAAAACAATTACTCAGAAAAGTAAGTAGCAGAGTAGAGAAATCAAACGAAGTCCATCTCATTAATATAAACTCCAGCCAGAGTAGTAGTAGCAGCTCCCAACCGTGCAAAGAGACGATTGGAGACTCCAGTTCATCCTCAATGCAGCAGGAAAAGCACCAGTATCCATAGTAAAGAAGGCACAGCTTTGAGGCTTGTTTAGCGCCAAAACAGAGAAAAAACACCAAGGCAGTATTGAGATAGCAGCAGACAACAAGGAAAGAAGCCACCAGCAAGATCCAAAATTCCTAATGTGAGATAGAAGATAAGCTCAGCAACACAAAACCAACAAGCTCACATGTGGCTAGTCCATTAGGAATTATTCTAAGTATAAAAACTGCACAGGTGTTTTGAGATCTATAATTTGCTTTTGTTCAAAAGTTTCCTGTTATGGTTGATTTTGTAGAGACCATAACAATACATTGTACTTTGCTTATGCCGGTCTGTTCACTTATGGTGTGTTCAGCAAGTTGGGGAAGATGTGCAATGATTTTATATTAGGATGTAAATCTAAATCATCCTAATATAAAACCATTGCACATCTTGCCCCACTTGCTGAACACACCATAAGTAAAAAGGCTAGCATAAACAAAGTACAATGTCTTGTTAAGGTCTCTACAAAATCAAATATAACAAGAAACTGTTAAAAAAAAACAAATTGTAGATTTCAAAAGACCTCTGCAGTTTTTATACTTTGNTGCCTCGATGCCATCCGCCGACTACCTCCTTCGGCTCGCCGCTCCGTCTCGGCACACGTATCGGAGGCTCGGAGAGTTACGTGCAACGCGCTTTACTTTGTCTCTCGTCTCGCAGGCGCCACCCCGCACCGCCGGCGCTGAGAATAATAGGTTTTTTTGTGTGAGGTTTAGTATTTCTTGAAGGTTTGTTGGCATGTGTCGGGTTGTGNGATCAAGACACCTGCCTCGATGCCATCCGCCGACTACCTCCTTCGGCTCGCCGCTCCGTCTCAGCACATGTATCGGAGGCTCGGAGAGTTACGTGCAACGCGCTTTACTTTGTCTCTCGTCTCGCCGGCGCCACCCCGCACCGCCGGCGCTGAGAATAATAGGTTTTTGTGTGAGGTTTAGTATTTCTTGAAGGTTTGTTGGCATGTGTCGGGGTGTTTGTCAGTGGGTGTGAGTTTTGTTTATTGTAGTTGTTTGGTTTGGTGTGGGTTTAGGAACTAGAAAATGGTATA
This sequence comes from Phalaenopsis hybrid cultivar, assembly GCA_002079205.1. Classification (NCBI taxonomy): domain Eukaryota; kingdom Viridiplantae; phylum Streptophyta; class Magnoliopsida; order Asparagales; family Orchidaceae; genus Phalaenopsis; species Phalaenopsis hybrid cultivar. The sequence continues at coordinate 141,198 of JXCR01131043.1, read as the reverse complement.
TTTGGAATGCGTATGCCAAGCACTCGTAGTCGTAGCTAGTTTTCTCTATTCCCGAACGCATATATGCGCGCGTCAATATATATATATATATATATATATATATGAGAATCCTAGGGTGCAGTAGAGGTACTATGTTTATAATTATCATCTTGCACCTTCGTCTATTATAATGGAGTTATTTTAGCTATATCGAAAATCCACCATCAAACGGTCAAAGTTTATGCTAAATTTTATAATAAACTGGGATTCATTGCATTATAACATTTTAAGAAGAGATGCCTCAAAGTCTGCAGTTAAACCTACATGGTTATTTTACATAATTTTATTTTGGTAGGAGTAATATGGTAAATTACTACTAACAATAAATTATTTTCCTTCAACTTTTATGAACATAAATAATATGTCAGCACTTTCTGAGATTTAATGGTCTAAATTTTAAGAGTACGGTGAAGGTGGGCCCACTACCAGAACGTGAAGTCGATTTGTNGGATTCATTGCATTATAACATTTTAAGAAGAGATGCCTCAAAGTCTGCAGTTAAACCTACATGGTTATTTTAAATAATTTTATTTTGGTAGGAGCAATATGATAAATTACTACTAAAAATAAATTATTTTCCTTCAAGTTTTATGAAAATAAATAATAAGTTAGCACTTTCTGAGATTTAATGGTCCAAATTTTAAGAGTACGGTGAAGGTGGCCCATAACCAGAACGTGAAGTCGATTTGTCCAATCGAGTGAAATTTTCCTAGCCGAGGCACCAATGCCAAGTCAATCAAACTAGGAGGTGAATAAAAAGGAAACCGGACGNTTAAGAAGAGATGCCTCAAAGTCTGCAGTTAAACCTACATGGTTATTTTACATAATTTTATTTTGGTAGGAGCAATATGGTAAATTATTACTAATAATAAATTATTTTCCTTCATGTTTTATGAACATAAATAATAAGTTAGCACTTTCTGAGATTTAATGGTCCAAATTTTAAGAATACGGTGAAGGTGGGCCCACTACCGGAACGTGAAGTCGATTTGTCCAATCGAGTGAAATTTTCCTTGCTGAGGCACCAAGGCCAAGTCAATCAAACTAGGAGGTGGATAAAAAGGAAACCGGACACCTAGGCCCCAACTAATTGGCTAGATTGGAGGCAAAACAAAAAAAATAAAAAAATAAAAAAAAATAAAACAATTGAGTGGTTGTTATAGAAAAGTTAGCCGGGTGCAATAGCCAACCCTCCTGCGAAACTCATTCAAGGGAAGATCTGGTTTCATAATATCTTCAATCATCTGAGGGACGCCATATATCTTTCTCATTAAGGAGTAAGGGTCGACAATCAATACATATTAGTCGAACGATTCATCATANAAAAAAAAAAAAAAAAAAAAAAAAAAAACAATGGAGTGGTTGTTATAGAAAAGTTAGCCGGGTGCAATAGCCAACCCTCCTGCGGAACCCATTCAAGGGAAGATCTGGTTTCATAATATCTTCAACCATCTGAGGTACGCCATATATCTTTCTCATTAAGGAGTAAGGGTCCACAATCAATACGTATTAGTCGGACGATCCATCATGAAAAAACCCGACAGATTGAGTGAATCCTGCTGACCTTAAGCCAACTAAGCTTAGTCGGTCGAGCCAGAAAGCAACCTCATGATAAGCTCATATATGCAAACTATCCAAAATATTCAATATGAATCGACCGCTCCAGTCCGGTCGGCCGATTACATTGGTTCGACTGGGTCAGCTGCCTCAGTCAGGTCGACCGATCATATCGGTTCTACAGACCGTCCTGTCCCGGTTGATCGACCACCTTGGTTTGACCGACTGTCCCGACTCGGTCGACTGATCAATTAAGTTCGACCAGTCGCTTGGCTCGCTCTACCGACCACATTGGTCNGTCGAGCCAGAAAGCAACCTCATGATAAGCTCATATATGCAAACTATCCAAAATATTCAATATGAATCGACCACTCCAGCCCGGTCGGCCGATTACATTGGTTCGACTGGGTCAACTGCCTCAGTCAGGTCGACCGATCATATTGGTTCTACAGACCGTCCTGTCCCGGTTGACCGACCACCTTGGTTTGACCGGCTGTCCCGGCTCGGTCGACTGATCAATTAAGTTCGACCAGTCGCTTGGCCCCAGTCTACCGACCTCATTGGTCTGACGGGCCTACCTGGCCCGGTCGATTGATCACATAGGACTGAACAAACACCCCCTTGCCAGGTCGACCAACTACATTAGTTCGACCGACTGTCTAAGCCCAGTTGAATGATCATATTGGTTCGAATGGCCGCCCCTGCCCAGTTGACCGACCAACTATTCGGTCAGTTGTCTCAGCCCAGTCAATTGATCAATTAAGTCCGACCAGCCGCTTGGCCTAGTCGACCAACCACCTTGGTCCGATCGGACTCCCTTGCTCAATCGATTGATCACATAGATCTGACCAGCCCCCCAGGCCCAGTCGGTCGACCATTAAGGTTTGGTCGACCGCCCAGGTACGGTCTACCAATCACTTTAGACTAATTGGCCATCCTGACCCGGTCGACAAATTACCTTGGTCTAGTATACCACCCTAGCCAGACTGAGCCTTTTGACCACTCCAGTTGACCTAGTGGGTGAAACAACTGATTCTACTTGGATCGTGTGCATTTTGCATGTGCATTAGTAATTATTGCATGACTTTACATCAGCACATTTGTCACTTGCACTCTTATCGCACACCATTGAGCACATCCCTTCATATGCTCGTGACGAGTATTTTTGTCTCCCAACAACAAATTACCCTATATATTTGCTTCGTGGCATCCTTATGTCACTTAGCATCATGTCCTTGTGCACTTCTGCATGATTGTCTTGCATAGAATTTTTCATGTCTATGACTTGTATGTTTGAAGTTGTGTGAATTTAGATTTGTGCCCTCACGCAGTTATCTCACATATTTACACATCATGTGACCGAACAACTTGCATATCAAGCCTACATGGAATTTTATTCTCCCCAATGAGAATTACTTAACCTTCTCTTCTTACGATGTTGAATCAGACTTTTGTAGTTCTCCTTTCGGGTCATTGCCTCCACGACATACCCACCCATTTGAGTCACTGCACACAACATATACTCAACCTTTAGGGTCACTGTCTTCACGACACACCCCTTTTTTGGGTTGTGCCTTCATGACACACTCATTCTTCGTGTCACTTCATCCACGACACACCCATTCTTCGTGTCGCTTCATCCACGACACACCAATTCCTTTAGCCATTGCCCCCATGGTACACCCAACCTTTCGAGTCACTGCCTCCACGACACTTCCTTTGGTTCGTTGCCTCCATTGCATGCCTGCTCCTTAGTCACTACCTCCACGACACACTCCCCACCACTTTTACCATATGTTTCTTGCATTTGCATGTGTGCATGATTGCGAGCTAAGCACGATGCCTTAACAAGCATTGCTCATTGGGTTGATTACGTCAAGAAATGCAAGTTATCACATCGGGATTAACACAATGTGCTAAGGATCCAAGAGATCTAAATTTATTCACCGACATGTTACATGAATGCATTTAATGACCTTTTATTTTAAAACTAAGAAAAATTTTTTTTTTACTTATTACATCAGCCATAATTTAAAAATTATGCATGTAGTAAACTAGGTCAAATATAACGCCAACACTCTTCAAAATCCATCATGGGTGACACCCTTTAGATCTCTTGGATTTTTAGGATTTTTAGGATTGGGCCAATGTGACGATCCTGTCAAAGTAATATGTACCCAGAGATTGTACCCTGTGCACATAGATGCTGGTAGGACACTTCTCTTTAGATGGTATGTTAGGCTAGGACTAGAGTACTATGTGGTATTTTCGACGTTTGTGGCTATTGTTCTAGCCATGTGTCACTTTTGTGCTTTTTGCTGTGCTTGTGTGTGTCTGTCTTGATATGCATAGAAGTATATTAGGGTGGTCTTCTGTAAGAGGTCATGTCATATACATGCACAAAGACTAGTACAATAAAAAAGGAGCAATGTAATAATTATTATTAATCATTTTCTGCATGCGTTACTTAGCTCTCCCACCAGGCATGGCTCAGACACGTTGCATATTTTTTTGGCTTTCCCATTGACATTGTCTTCGTGTAGGTTTAGTCATTTTTTATCTTTTCTAATTTACTTTTTGGAGTCCTATGAAGAGCCTGTATTAGAAATAAGGTATGAGCAATAGTTTTGAGGCGCTAGATGGACAAAATCACTTAATGGCGACTAGAAACTATTTGCTTGTGTTATGTACCTTAATTCTAAACTTTATTTATGTATAAAAATAGGATTAAGCATGCATATGTGGATTGTGGTCATCTTTTTCTTTTTTTGGATATGTCGCCGATCCAGGGGCATCAACCTTCTTTTATTATTTTAGTTGGCTTATTCTGCTGCATTTTTTGTATGATTGCATGATTGAGCTTATGGTTGTATCTGAGGTGCTATAAGAATTGCACTTTAGGCTCTTTAGGACCTTAAAATTGCAAAAATTTCTATAAAAATCCTAATAAAAATTTCAAGATAAATTAAAATTTAGGATTAAAAGATTAAAAAATTTCGNTTGAGCTTATGGTTGTATCTGAGGTGCTATAAGAATTGCACTTTAGGCTCTTTAGGACCTTAAAATTGCAAATTTTTTTATAAAAATCCTAATAAAAATTTCAAGATGAATTAAAATTTAGGATTAAAAGATTAAAAATTTTCAAACCTACTTTCTACTTTCTTGTATGACCTTTAAGCCGGTTTTAAAATAGTTACATATCATGGAAATAACTCAAATGATAATTAATATGACCTCCATAATAACAAAAGACCACTGCATTATTTACATGTTCTGAGAAGAAGTCCTCGTGCTTCTCCAACGTGGTTAACCTATAATAAATTTCTGGTTAAGTGATTGATTAGTGTGCTTAGGTCGTCAGTGTCTTCCTCGACCATATGAGGTGCAAGTACTTTTATTGGGCGTATCAAGTAACTTCGGATGACAAAATACATGTTCTCCTGTAATTTTCTAATTTCATTCTAATAACTATGGATTCAAAATAACATGGGTGCTGTTATATGAATTTAATTAAAAAGAAAAACTTTTTACAAATATGTAATAACTAATCTAGTCAAATCTTGCTTTCCAAGTCATTTACAATGGATTCCATGTTCATTCAATATCAATTATAATTATCTTTTGCTCATTTATAGTCAAATCATAAATTCTTTAACTTAGACATTGCTCAAAATTTCCACCATTCTCATATCTAATATTTTGAAATTTATATAGCACTTTATTTATCTCTTTATGATATATTCGCTAAAGAAATTAATGTTCCAGATTTTGAGATTATTATCTATTTAGTTTCAATGGACGCCTCTAATGAGAAACCCAAAATAAAAATTCAGTCACCGAAGCCTGTGGGCCCAATTGATTCCCACAAAGGCCTGCAATAGTGAAAATTCTGTACGTATTCAGACCCATCTGTTAAATGGGCCCAATTAAGGCTAGCGCAAGGGAACACAGTGACCTTCATTTATTTATAGTTAGTTGAATCAGCTTAATTAAATAATATATTTTTTAATATATAGATATAGGTCTAGTCATGCCCATGAAACTTCCATTAATGTATTATTCTAATTATAATTAGTTTTCAACGCAGTCTAAAAAATAAATTGATGAGAAATTAAGAGATCAGTATAATTCTAATAGAGCAATGCTAGCATAGTTTCAATCTAATGATGTTATTTTATGGCTGCTACGATCTGAGATATCTTTTTGCTGGCGCTACTCGGTTCATTTCTCTGGGGCATTATCTTGTAAGTTTTGTGAATTTTTTCTCGCTATTGGCATTGAATTGTGATGCTGCGGCCTTGGCTGATGGCTGGTTTTCTCGAGCCTGTCCATGCTGTTTGGATTTTGGAGTTTTCCTAATTGAATCAGATTTGTCTAAATGGAGCCTCTATAAGAGATTTTGCTGGGTCTGAGCATCTGGTAGTTCTTATGTTTTATTTTGAGGCTCTAATTTAGTTTTATATTCTTTTATCTTTTCTTCTTCTATTTATTTGATTTCTTTGTANTGGCCTCCCTGGCCCAGCCGATTGATCACATAGGACTGACCAGACGCCCCCTTGTCAGGTCGGCCAACTACATTAGTTCGACCGACTGTCTCAGCCCAGTTGAATGATCATATTGGTTCGAATGGCCGCCCATGCCGAGTTGACCGACCAACTATTCGGTCAGTTGCCTCAGCCCAGTCAATTGATGAATTAAGTCCGACCAGCCGCTTGGCCTGGTCGACCGACCACCTTGGTCCGATCGGACTCCCTCGCTCAATCGATTGATCACATAGATCTGACCAGCCCCCCAGGCCCAGTCGGCCGACCATTAAGGTTTGGTCGACCGCCCAGGTCCAGTCTACCAATCACTTTGGACTAATTGGTCATCCTGGCCCGTTCCACAAATTACCTTGGTCTAGCATACCACCCTAGCCAGACTGAGCCTTTTGACCACTCTAGTTGACCCAGCGGGTTAAACAACCGATTCTACTTGGATCGTGTGCATTTTGCATGTGCATTAGTACTTATTGCATGACTTTACATCAGCACATTTGTCACTTGCACTCTTATCGCACACCATTGAGCACATACCCTCATATGCTCGTGACGAGTATTTTTGTCTCCCAACAACAAATTACCCTATAAATTTGCTTCGTGGCATCCTTATGTCACTTAGCATCATGTCCTTGTGCACTTCTGCATGATTGCCTTGCATGGAATTTTTCATGTCTATGACTTGTATGTTTGAAGTTGTGTGAATTTAGATTTGTGCCCTCACGCACTTATCCCACATATTTACACATCATGTGACCAAACAACTTGCATATCAAGCCTACATGGAATTTTATTCTCCCCAATGAGAATTACTTAACATTCTCTTCTTACGATGTTGAATCAGACTTTTGTAGGTCTCCTTTCGGGTCATTGCCTCCACGACATACCCACACATTTGAGTCACTGCACACAACGTATACTCAACCTTTAGGGTCACTATCTCCACAACACACCCCTTTTTTGGGTTGTTGCCTTCATGACACACTCATTCTTCGTGTCGCTTCTACCACGACACACTCATTCCTCGTGTCGCTTCATCCACGACACACCCATTCCTTTAGTCATTGCCTCCATGGTACACCCAACCTTTCGAGTCACTGCCTCCACGACACTTCCTTTGGTTCGCTGCCTCAATTGCATGTCCGCTCCTTAGTCACTACCTCCACGACACACTCCCCACCACTTTTACCATATGTTTCTTGCATTTGCATGTGTGCATGATAGCGAGCTAAGCACGATGCCTTAACAAACATTGCTCATTGAGTTGATTACGTCAAGAAATGCAAGTTATCACATCGAGATTAACATAATGTGCTAAGGATCCAAGAGATCTAAATTTATTCACCTGACATGTTACATGTATGCATTTAATGACCTTTTATTTTAAAACTAAGAAAAAATATTTTTTTTACTTATTACATCTGCCATAATTTAAAAATTATGCATGTAGTAAACTAGGTCAAATATAACGCCAACACTTTTCAAAATCCATCCTGGGTGACACCCTTTAGATCTCTTGAATTTTTAGGATTTTTAGGATGGGGCCAATGTGACGATCCCGTCAAAGTAATATGTACCCAGAGATTGTACCCTGTGCACATAGATGCTGGTAGGACACTTCTCTTTAGATGATATATTAGGCTAGGACTAGAGTATTATGTGGTATTTTCGACGTTTGTGGCTATTGTTATAGCCATGTGTCACTTTTGTGGTTTTTGCTGTGCTTGTGTGTGTCTGTCTTGATATGCATGGAAGTAAATTGTGGTGGTCTTCTGTAAGAGGTCATGTCATATACATGCACAAAGACTAGTACAATAAAAAAGGAGCAATGTAATAATTATTATTAATCATTTTCTGCATGCGTTACTTAGCTCTCCCACCAGGCATGGCTCAGACACATTGCACATTTTTTTGGCTTTCCCATTGACATTGTCTTCGTGCAGGTTGAATCATTTTTTATCTTTTCTAATTTACTTTTTAGAGTCCTTTGAAGAGCCTGTATTAGAAATAAGGTATGAACAATAGTTTTGAGGCGCTAGATGGACAAAATCACTTGATGGCGACTAGAAACTATTTGCTCGANAAAAAAAAAAAAAAAAAAAAAAAAAAAAAAAAAAAGCATTTGAGTCGATGTTATAGAAAAGTTAAACTGGTGCAATAGCCAACCCTCATGTGGAACCCATCCAAGGGAAGATCTGGTTTCACAATATCTCCAACCATCTGAGGGACGCCATATATCTTTCTCATTAAGGAGTAAGGGTCGACAATCAAGACGTATTAGTCGGATGATCCATCATGACAAAACCCGACAGATTGAGTGAATCCTGCCGACCTAAAGTCAACTAAGCTTAGTCGGTCGAGCCAGAAAGTAATCTCATGATAAGCTCATATATGCAAAATATCCAAAATATTCAATACGAATCGACCGCTCCAGCCCGGTCATCCGACTACATTGGTTCGACTGGGTCAGCTACCTCAGTTAGGTCGACCGATCATATCGGTTTTACCAGTAGTTCTGTCCCGGTTGACCGACCACCTTGGTTTGATCGGTTGTTCCGGCTCAGTCGACTAATCAATTAAGTTTGACCAGTCGTTTGGCTCGGTCTACCACCACATTGGTCCTACTGGCCTCCCCGACCCGGTGGATCAATCACATAGGACTGACCAGACGCTCCCTCGCCAGATCGGCCAACTACATTAGTTCGACCGACTGTCTCAGCCCGGTTGAATGATCATATTGGTTCGAACAGTCACTCCTGCCCGGTTGACCGACCAACTTAGTTCGGTCAGTTGTCCCTGACTAGTCGACTCGACCAGCCGCTTGGCCTGGTCGATCGACCACCTTGGTCCGACCGGACTCCACCACTCAATCGATTAATCACATAGATCTGACCAGCTCCCCAGGCCCAGTCGGCCGACCATTAAGGTTTGGTCGACCGCTCAGGTCCAGTCTACCAATCACTTTGAACTAATTGGTCATCCCGACCCGGTTGAAAAATTTCCTTGGTCTAGTTTACAACCCTAGCCAGACTGAGCCTTTTGACCACTCCAATTGACCCAGCGGGTTAAACAACTGATTCTACTTGGATAGTGTGCATTTTGCATGTGCATTAGTACTTATTGCATGACTTTACATCAGCACATTCGTCACTTGCACTCTTAATGCACACCATTGAGCACATACCCTCATATGCTCGTGATGAGTATTTTCTTCTCCCAATGACAAATTACTTTATATATTTGCTTCGTGACATCCTTATGTCACTTAGCATCATGTACTTGTGCACTTCCACATGATTACCTTGCATGGCATTTTGCATGTCTATGACTTGTATGTATGAAGTTGTGTGCATTTAGATTTGTGCCCTCACGCACTTACCCCACATATTTACACGTCATGTGACCGAACAACTTGCATATCAAGCCTAGATGGAATTTAATTCTCCCCAATGAGAATTACTTAACCTTCTCTTTTTACGCGCTGAATCAGACTTTTGTAGGTCTCCCTTCGGGTCATTGCCTCCACGGCTTACCCACCCATTTGAGTCACTGCACACAACATATACTCAACCTTTCGGGTCACTGCCTCCACGACACACCCATTCTTCGTGTCGCTTCATCCACGACACACCCATTCTTTGTGTCGCTTCATCCACAAGACACCCATTCCTTTAGCCATTGCCTCCATGGTACACCGAACCTTTTGAGTCACTGCCTCCACGACACTTCCTTTGGTTCACTGCCTCCACTACATGCCCGCTCCTTAGTCACTACCTCCACTGCATGCCCGCTCCTTAGTCACTACCTCCACGACACACTCCCCACCACTTTTACCATATGTTGCTTGCATTTGCATGTGGGCATGATAGCGAGTCAAGCGCGATGCCTTAACAAGTATTGCTTGTTGGGTCGATTACGTCAAGAAATGCAAGTCATCACATCGGGATTAACACAATGTGCTAAGGATCCAAGAGATCTAAATTTATTCACCCAACATGTTACATGTATGCATTTAATGTCCTTTTATTTTAAACTAAGAAAAAAAAATATTTTTTTACTTATTACATCTGCCATAATTTTAAAATTATGCATGTAGTAAACTAGGTCATATATAACGCCAACACTTTTCAAAATCCATCCTGGGTGACACCCTTTAGATCTCTTGGATATTTAGGACGGGGCCAATGTGACGATCCCGTCAAAGTAATATGTACCCAGAGATTTTATCCTGTGCACATAGATGCTGGTTAGGACACTTCTCTTTATATGGTATGTTAGGCTAGGACTAGAGTGCTATGTGGTATTTTTGACATTTGTGGCTATTATTCTAGTCATGTGTCACTTTTGTGCTTTTAGGTATGCTTGTGTGTGTCTGTTTTGATATGCATGGAAGTATATTAGGGTGGTCTTTTGTAAGAGGTTATGTCATATACATGCACACAGACTGGTACAATAAAAAAGGAGCAATGTAATAATTATTATTAATCATTTTGCGCATGCGCTACTTAGCTCCCCCACCAGGCATGACTCAGATACGTTGCATGTTTTTTTGGCTTTCCCATTGAAATTGTCTTCGTGCAGGTTGACTCATTTTTTATCTTTTCTAATTTACTTTTCAGAGTGCTATGAAGAACCTGTATTACAAGTAAGGTATGGGCAATAGTTTTGAGGCCCTAGATGGATAAAATCACTTGATGGCGACTAGAAACTATTTGCTCGTGTTATATACCTTAATTCTAAACTTTATTTATGTATAAAAATAGGATCAATCATGCATATGTGGATCATGGTCATCTTTTTTTTTTTTTGGATATGTCGCCGACCTAGGGGCATTAAGCTTTTTTTATTATTTTAGTTGGCTTATTTTACTGCATTTTTTGCATGATTGCATGATTGAGCTTATGGTTGTATCTGAGGTGTTATGAGAATTGCACTTTAGGCTCTTTAGGACCTTAAAATTGTAAAATTTTCTATAAAAATTCTAATAAAAATTTCAAGATAAATTAAAATTTAGGATTAAAAGATTCAAAATTTTTCAAACTTACTTTCTACTTTCTCGTATGACCTTTAGGCCGGTTTTAAAACAGTTACATATTATGGACATAACCCAAATGATAATTAATATGCCCTCCATAATAACAAAGGACCACTGCATTATTTGCATGTTCTGAGGAGAAGTCCGCGTGCTTCTCCAACGTGGTTGATCTATCATAAATTTCTAGTTAAGTGGTTGTTTAGCGTGCTTAGGTCGTCAGTGGCTTCCTCGACCAGATGAGGTGCAAGTACTTTTATTGGGAGTATCAAGTAACTTGGGATGACTTGCAACCGATTTTATGACCATTATATTGATCACAAAATACATGTTCTCCTGTAATTTTCTAATGTCATTCTAATAACTATGGATTCAAAATAACATGGGTGCTATTATATGAATCTAATAATAAAAAAAAAAACTTCTTACAAATATGTAATTACTAATCTAGTCAAATCATTTGCTTTCCAACAGTCATTTATAATGGATTCCATGTTCANCTTTCTTGTATGACCTTTAAGCCGGTTTTAAAATAGTTACATATCATGGAAATAACTCAAATGATAATTAATGCGCCCTCCATAATAACAAAGGACCACTGCATTATTTGCATGTTCTGAGAAGAAGTCCTCGTGCTTCTCCAACGTGGTTGACCTATAATAAATTTCTGGTTAAGTGATTGATTAGTGTGCTTAGGTTGTCAATGTCTTCCTCGACCAGATGAGGTGCAAGTACTTTTATTGGGCATATCAAATAACTTCGGATGACTTGCAACCAACTTTATGACCATTATATCGATCACAAAATACATGTTCTCCTGTAATTTTCTAATTTCATTCTAATAACTATGGATTCAAAATAACATGGGTGCTGTTATATGAATTTAATAAAAAAGAAAAACTTCTTACAAATATGTAATAACTAATCTAGTCAAATCATTTGCTTTCCAACAGTCATTTATAATGGATTCCATGTTCTTTCAATATCAATTATAATTATCTTTTGCTCATTTATAATCAAATCATAAATTCTTTTACTTAGACATTGCTCAAAATTTCCACCATTCTTATGTCTAATATTTTGAAATTTATATAGCACTTTATTCATCTCTTTATGATATATTCGCTAAAGAAATTAATGTTCCAGATTTTGAGATTATTTATCTATTTAGTTTCAATGGACGCATCGAATGAGAAACCCAAAATAAAAATTCAGTCACCGAAGCCTGTGGGCCCATTTGATTCCCACAAAGGCCTGCAATAGTGAAAAGTCTGTAAGTGTTCAGACCCATCTGTTAAATGGGCCCAATTAAGAGCTAGCGCAGGGCACACAGTGACCTTCATTTATTTATAATTAGTTGATTCAACTTAATTAAATAATATATTTTTTAAGATATAGATATAGGTCTGGTCATGCCCATGAAACTTCCATGGAGTGTTATTCTGAGAGCATTTTCAACGCAGTTTAAAAAATAAATTGATGAGAAATTAAGAGAACAGTATTATTCTAATAGAGCAATGCTATCATATTTTCAAGCTAATGATGTTATTTTATGGCTGCCACGATCTGAGACATATCTTTTTGCTGGCGCTACTCGGTTCATTTCTCTGGGGCATTATCTTTAAGGGTTGTGAATTTTCAATCACTCTTGGCATTGAATTGTTATGTTGCGGCCTTGGCTGATGGCTGGTTTTCTCGAGCCTGTCCTTGCTGTTTGGACTTAGGAGTTCCCTACTTGAATCAGATTGGTCTAAACGGAGCCTCTATAAGAGATTTTGCTGGGTCAGCATCTGGTAGTTCTTATGTTTTATTTTGAGGCTCTTATTTAGTTTTATATTCTTTTATTTTGTCTTCTTCTATTTATTTGATTTCTTTGTAGGACAGTCCATTTTATAATGCAATTGGTAGGGCTGTCAAAAGAGTTCGTTGTTCTTGAACAAACGAGCTGAACACGAACAATAAAAACCAATATTTGTTCGTTTGTGTTCGACTCGTTTTAGCTCGAAATACTACTAATCAATTATATATATATCATTGATGAGTAATATTTTTTAAAAATTTAATTGACTACAAGGCTACAAAAATTTATAATCAATTAAAAGTATTAATGAAGAAAATAAAATAAAAACTATTAAATTAGATTCAAATGATGTTTTAAATCTTGCCCCAATCTTTAACATCTTATGGCTACTCATTATTGACTGCTCTTTATATTTTGTAATCTCGTTGTTAGAGTTGTCAAAAAATGACTCTTTATTCGTAAACGGCTCGTGTTCGACTCGCTAAGCAAACGAGCCGAACACGAACACATTTTTTGAGCTCGAAATATAAATGAGTCAAACATAAGCTAAACTCGGGCTCACTCATGTTCGGCTTGTTTACAATAAGCCTTAGTGTAAAAATTGGTTAGGCCTTCGCTTTCTCTCTTCCCTAAGAAAATTTAAAGTGTAAAAAATAAATTTTTTTTCTTAACAAAAAGAAAGAAAATAAGAAAATATTATAACTCTTTCTTTCTCTTTTTTAAATGGGGACTTCGTAAAGTGCGGGGGATATAATTTTTTTTTTCAACCAGCCTTAGTTCCCGATGCCCACCTCACTTCCTATCCTATTTCACTTTTCTCGACATTATTTATTCATTTCGAAAAGAATATGACGACAAGATTTAAGAATAAATGTTGCTAGATAATTTGATCTGCATCGAATAACTCCATGATTTTGATCTATTATTTATGAGATTAAGCTCATAATTTTGGGGGTGATTGAAACTACGATACAAATGCTTTAAAATATTTTTCTTTTTTGCACACATATTTATATACAAAATAAAATAGGGGCATTTACATACATCGCATGCAATTCTTATGAGTTTTATCAATCGACATGAGGTGGCAGCTGCCATAGCTGTTGGAAGGCGGCGGCATCTAGCGGAAGTGGTGGCCGGAGGCGACAACCATCATAGTTAGCCAACTTTACGGTGCAGGATGCTAGTCCACAGTTGGTTGACATCCACAGTACAAGACCTCTCAGGTCGGGAGTTTGTATTCTCTCTGGCACAGTTGGCCTTAACGAGGTGGTACTCGAATTGTTAGGCATATTAGGGGTGGTTGGAGGCTCGTATAATAGTATACTCTCGCCATTCGACGGGTCACTCATTTCATTTGTGTGAGGTCATGGGTTCAAATCTCATTTCTTTCACAAACTTGAATTGTTAATTTGCCACTAGAGGTGGCGATCGAAGTTGGCCGGAGGTCGAAGGTGACCAACGACAGCTATGGCGAAAATTGGAGTGATTGGAGGTAGCTCGCAGTGGTGACACGTAAAGTTTGATGGCGGATTGGCAGTGCAGCAGTCGAAGTTGGTCAATGGTGACCGACAAAGGCAACTATCGANATAAATAAGAAATTGTACATATTAAACTTTATTTAAAACATTCTGAGTAGAACTGTTGGTAGGGGTTGGCATAAGCTTGGCTTAATCGGGTTTTAACTAGTTAAAAGCTTGAAACCCAAATTCTATATAAATAATCATAGCCAAGCCCGCCAATTCTATATTCAGGGCTGGCATAGGGGCCCTAAAATGAAAATCTGGATGCAAAAATTTGAATTATATAAAAATTGACTTTTAGCAAAATTAATATGTCAGAAACTTTCCGCAGCTTATTTCTGGTGCCTTTCAAATTTTGCTAAAAGAATTTTTTCGCAACAAAATTTATATTGGAGGAGAGTGGATTTTTGTTAGGATTTGTATAAAAATATGAATAACGAAACACATAGATATTTAAATATCAATCATTTCTTATAAAAAAACTATACTTTTTATTAAAATTTTGTCACTAAATATTAAAATCTGGATGTGAGATATATAAACACTGAATAAAAAAGAATTATTTGCAATGTATATAAATTCCCTTAAATAAATTTATTTCTTTTTACGATTTGAGCTTTATATGGGTGGATCGGGTTTGACCATTACAGCCTCTGACTTAATCATTTTGCGCTCGGGCCCAATCGAGTCACCTAAATTCCTATTTTTTTCAAGTTAAGGTTGTTTGATGTATCTTGTGTGTTTTAGGATAAACAATTTATCTTTGACTTAATAATTTCGTGCTCAGGCCCAATCGAGTCATTTCTATTTTTTCAAGTTAAAAGTGTTTGATATATCTTGTGATAAACGACTTATCTTAAAAAAATTGTATTTGACTCTGCCATTTAGTACTGCTGCCCCTGCACTTATCAATTGCCCCCAAACGGATCTTAAATTTGTCCATCCATGGCCAAAGCAGGCTTGGATGTCTTGTCAAAATTTGACCGCACCATCCATTTTTACGCCGCTCGAAAACGCGGATAAAATGGAATGAGAACTCGTTTCTGGAGAGTTCCTGAGGTGGAGCCGTGGAGGCTGCCTGGTTCTCCTCGAGAACCTCCGCCCTTCTCCTCCTCCCCTGCTTCTTCGAGAAATCGCAGGGTTACGTGTCAAAGATGTAAGGTTTTGCCTTGAATAGCTCTCCATATATTAGTATTACCAATCTGATCTCCGTTACGAGAGCTTCACGGGAAACCGTCTGGCTGGAAATGGCCGCCGGCGGCGGTAAGAACGGCGACTTCTATTCTGTGCTGGGTCTCAAAAAGGAGTGCTCCGACGCCGAACTCCGGAATGCATACAAGAAGCTTGCTCTGGTAACAGTCCGACGATTAAGCAAATATGTTTCTCCTATTTTCTCTTCATCATCTGCTTCTTCCTCCCAATATCTTAAAATTCTTTGACTTCTCTAATAGGGTTTCTTGCTTTATATTCCAAATTTTTAGGAACAACATCAAATCTCTGTTGTTCTCTCCAATNAATCGAACACGAACTCATTGACGAGCCGAACACGAACTGTTCGCGAACAACGAGCTTTTTTGACAGCCCTAGCGGTCCAACGGTGCTTAGAGTTTGTAGGAGGTGGCGGTAACAATGTCGAGGGGTACCGGGGGCTGGTATAGAACGTCTGGAGTTCGCCGAAGGCGACCTGAAAGTGGTCGGAGTTGGCTGACAATGGTGGTTAAAGGCTAGTCGCAAGAAGGGCGGTGGCGGGTGGTAGAAGGTGGCCCGGTACAAGCTGGAGCTAGCTGGAGGAACTAACGCCAGTGGTGACCGAAGATAGCAATAAGAGTTGGCTTGAGGCGAGGACTGAAGTTGGTAGGAGGCGCCCGACTATCACGGCTGTTGAATTTGGCTGAAGGTGGCAGTGGCCGGAGACGACGGAGGTTATAGGTGACTGGAGTTGGTCAAAGGCCAGAGCTATCTAATGGTTGGTGGATGGCTACATCAACGATCCATTAGCATAGACGACAGGCTCTTGGGAATGGACTACAAACAATCCGTGGGACGCTAGACTGTACGATGGAAAGGGGGAGTGATCGAATTGAAGGTAGACAACCACATCAATGATCCGTGAGCTAAAGTAATATTGGATATATTTTTAGCAGTATTTTTTTTGGGCAATTTTAAGCCTAAAAATAAACAAGAATATGTGAAGGTTGTCCCAACCATGCCTAGCACAATATCTGAGATCATCTTTTGTGCTACTGTGAAAGAGAAAATTCTCACTGACATTGCCTGGTAGAACAACCATGATTTTTCGTATTCTTCTTTCGCTCTTCTGTAAAGAAGAAAGTTATCCCCGATTCTGCCCAGAATATTTGAGATCTTCTTTTGCTATTTTCTTTTGCACTGCAGTAAAGAAGAAAGTTGTCTAAGACTCTAGCCAACATGATATTTAGAATTTTCTATCACGCTGTTGTGAATCAAAAAATTTTCCTAGACCTTGCTTGGTTTGACATTCAGGATCTTCTCTGACAATTTTCTTTTGAATTATTGTGAAGAGGAAAGCTTTCATTGTTCATGCCCATCAAGACATCTAAAATCTTCTTTCACATGGTCGTAAAGAATAAAGTTGTCCCTGAACATGCCCAACATGACATCTGAAATTTTCTTTCGCTATCATTTTTTGCACTTCTGCGAAGAAGAAAGTCTTACTTGACCCTGTCACACAAAACATTTGAGATTTTCTTTCGTGTTGTTGTGAAGGAAAAATTTGTCTCTGACCTTGCCAAATATGACATCCATGATCTTCTTTCGCGATCTTTTTCAGCTTTGAAGAAAAAAGTTGTCTCTGACTTTGTCCAACAGAACATCTAAGATCTTCTTTCGCGTTGTTGTGACAGAGATAATTGTCCCTTACCCTACCCANAGAACTTATTTATTTGTGTAAGCTTCATAACTCTATAAAATTAAAATTGTAATATTTTATTTTATAAAAAAATATATAAGTTACAAAAACCATATATTAAATTAATTTTAACATTAATTTCATAAGTAAGAAATTGAACATATTAAACTTTATTTAAAACATCTGACTAGAACTGCTGGTCAGGCTTGGCATGAGCTTGGGTTAATCGGGTTTTAACTAGTCAAAGCGCTGAAGCCCAAATTTTATATAAAAAATCATAGCCAAGCCCGCCCACTCTATATTCAGGGCTAGCATGGGGCCCTAAAAGAAAAATCTAGATGCAAAAATTTGGATTATATAAAAAATGACTTTTAGCAAAATTAATATGTAAGAAACTTTCCGCAGCGTATTTGTGGTGCCTTCCAAATTTTGCTAACAGTCATTCAAATTTTGCTAAAAGAATTTTTTCGCAACAAAATTTATATTTGAGGAGAGTGGATTTTTGTTAGGATTTTTGTAAAAATATGAATAACGAAACTCATAGATATTTAAATATCAATCATTTCTTATAAAAAAACTATACCTTTTATTAAAATTTAGTCAATAAATATTAACATCTGGATGTGAGATATATAAACACTAAATAAAAAAGAATTATGTGCTATGTATATAAATTCCCTTAAATAATTTTTTTTTTTTTTTTTTTTTTTT
>JXCR01131043.1:87168-123090 GCA_002079205.1 Phalaenopsis hybrid cultivar | reverse complement strand
TTTTTTTTTTTTTTTTTTTTTTGGATCTGAGCTTTATATGGGTGGATCGGGCTTGACCATTACAGCCTTTGACTTAACCGAGTTACCTAAATTCTTATTTTTTCAAATTATGAATATATTTGATGCATTTTGTGCGTTTAAAAATAAATAACTTATCTTGAAACAACAACATGAGATTTAACTCACGGCCTCGCTGCCCTTGCTCTTATCAATTGCCCCAAAAAGNATAAATAAGAAATTGTACATATTAAACTTTATTTAAAACATTCTGAGTAGAACTGTTGGTAGGGGTTGGCATGAGCTTGGCTTAATCGGGTTTTAACTAGTTAAAGCTTGAAACCCAAATTCTATATAAATAATCATAGCCTAGCCCGCCAATTCTATATTCAGGGCTGGCATAGGGGCCCTAAAATGAAAATCTGGATGCAAAAATTTGAATTATATAAAAAATGACTTTCAGCAAAATTAATATGTAAGAAACTTTCCGCAGCTTATTTGTGGTTCCTTTCAAATTTTGCTAAAAGTCATTCAAATTTTGCTAAAAGAATTTTTTCGCAACAAAATTTATATTGGAGGAGAGTGGATTTTTGTTAGGATTTGTATAAAAATATGAATAACGAAACACAGAGATATTTAAATATCAATCATTTCTTATAAAAAACTATACCTTTTATTAAAATTTAGTCACTAAATATTAAAATCTGGATGTGAGATATATAAACACTGAATAAAAAAGAATTATGTGCTAAGTATATAAATTCCCTTAAATAAATTTATTTCTTTTTTCGATCTGAGCTTTATATGGGTGGATCGGGTTTGACCATTACAGCCTTTGACTTAATCATTTCGTGCTCGGGCCCAAACGAGTCACCTAAATTCCTATTTTTTCAAGTTAAGGGTGTTTGATGTATCTTGTACGTTTTAGGATAAACAATTTATCTTTGACTTAATAATTTCGTTTTAGGGCCCGATCGAGTCTCCTAAATTTCTATTTTTTCAAGTTAAAAGTGTTTGATGTATCTTATGCATTTTAGTATAAACAACTTATACTAAAAACGTTTGTATTTGACTCTGCCATTTAGTAGTGCTGCCCCTGCACTTATCAATTGCCCACAAACGGATCTTAAATTTGTCCATCCATGGCCATAGCAGGCTTGGATGTCTGGTCTAAATTTGACCGCACCATCCATTTTTACGCCGCTCGAAAACGCGGATAAAATGGAATGAGAACTCGTTTCTAGAGAGTTCCTGAGGTGGAGCCGTGGAGGCTGCCTGGTTCTCCTCAAGAACCTCCGCCCTTCTCCTCCTCCCCTGCTTCTTCGAGAAAACGCAGGGTTACGTGTCGAAGATGTAAGGTTTTGCCTNCGGATAAAATGGAATGAGAACTCGTTTCTGGAGAGTTCCTGAGGTGGAGCCGTGGAGGCTACCTGGTTCTCCTCAAGAACCTCCGCCCTTCTCCTCCTCCCCTGCTTCTTCGAGAAATAGCAGGGTTACGTGTCGAAGATGTAAGGTTTTGTCCTGAATAGCTCTCCATATATTAGTATTATCAATCTGATCTCCGTTACGAGAGCTTCAAGGGAAACCTTCTGGCTCGAAATGGCCGCCGGCGGCGGTAAGAACGGCGACTTCTATTCTGTGCTGGGTCTCAAAAAGGAGTGCTCCGACGCCGAACTCCGGAATGCATACAAGAAGCTTGCTCTGGTACCAGTCCGACGATTGAGCAAATATGTTTCTCCTATTTTCTCTTCATCATCATCTTCTTCCTCCCAATTTCTTAAAATTCTTCGACTTCTCTAAAAGGGTTTCTTGCTTTATATTCCAAATTTTGAGGAACAACATCAAATCTCTGTTGTTCTCTCCAAATTTTAAGCTTCGTTGTCGATTTCAAATGTTCTCTTTCTCTATTTCTGAAATCGTCTTTCTCTTGTTGTTGATTCCTTGATAAAAGAGATGGCATCCTGACCGGTGCTCTGCGACTGGAAAATCGGAGTCTGTCAAGGAAGCAAAAGAAAAGTTCCAGGCAATCCAAGAAGCTTATTCCAGTCCGTTCCTCCTCGATTCCCTTTGCTCTCAATAGTTAAAAAAGTCAGTTTTTGTTTATCAAATTTAAAATTATAAAAAGTAATCTGTGTTCTGGTTTTCTACGATTTATTCAGTTCTATCCGATTCCAATAAGAGATTCCTGTACGACGTGGGAGTTTATGACAGCGACGATGACGAAAACGTGAGTTTATTTTCCCGTTAACTGCGAGTGTAACGTCATATATTACTGTTATCCTCGTTTTAAATTTGATATACATATATNATCCGATTCCAATAAGAGATTCCTGTACGACGTGGGAGTTTATGACAGCGACGATGACGAAAACGTGAGTTTTTTTCCCGCTAACTGCGACTGTAACGTCATATGTTACTGTTATCCTCGTTTTAAAATTGATATACTTATATTTTTTTTCTTTCTGCTCTGCTATGCTACTACAGGGAATGGGTGACTTTGTAGACGAGATGGTTCACATGATGAAGCAGACAAAGCCCAATGTACGTTATGCCAAAATAAACCAAAAAAAAAAACATACTTTTCTGATATCCGCCATTAGAGCTGGCATTATAATCCTCGTAGCTTTCGTTTGCAGGAGAANTTTCTGCTCTGCTATGCTACTACAGGGAATGGGTGACTTTGTAGACGAGATGGTTCACATGATGAAGCAGACGAAGCCCAATGTAAGTTATGCCAAAATAAACAAAAAAAAAAAAAAGCATACTTTTCTGATATCCGCCATTAGAGCTGGCATTATAAACCTCATAGCTTTCGTTTGCAGGATAATGACCAGGAAAGCTTCGAGGATCTACAAAAGCTGTTTATGGATATGTTTGAGGACGACCTTGATCCCAGCAGGTTTAGCTGCGGTTGGGTTCCCGCTGCGAATACGATGGCGGCTTCCTCGAGTAATGGCTATTGCAATGCTGAAACAGTTGATTGCAGCGGCGGAGGAAAACGTCGCGGCTCTGTTCTGGTCTCGGCTTCCGGGAAGACAAAGCTGCAAGAGTTTGATGGTGGATCTGCTGGTTTCTGCTTCGGGGTGAGTTCTGTCTGCTTGCCATTATACTTTTGCATTTTGTTTTATTTCTATGGAAAATTCTTATTAGAATAAATATAAACGAAGATATATTTAAAAATTTTGAAGATAAACTAAAGATGTTTAAATATATTTATATGAAAATCATAAACTAAAAATTATTCCTATTCCAAACGTGAATTTTTTAAGTTTAAAACAAAACATCTCTCCAAAAATTGTTCTTATAGAGTTATAGTCGAATTTAGGTGTTTGGCTGCATCGGAGATTTACGTTAAACAAAATTTAGTAAATCCGAATTTGTCAAATCCATTTTGAAGTAGGGAAGCTTCGAAGCCACGGAAATCCGCCTGCAACTTAGATTTAATAAATCCAGATTCATGTGAAGAAAAAGACGGAACGCCGGGAAAATCATGCAGAATGAGAGAAATATCGGTTTAATTGAGTGTTGGATTTAAAATTCATTTTTTCGGTGTTTGGCTGGATTTAAGCTAAATCCATTGTTAAATCCTCCTATCAATAGGCTACCAAACACCGCCTTAATGAAATATATAATTATTAATTGTGATTAAAAAAGTGTTGATCTTTACTCTTATAATATGTAACATATATAAATAGTTAATTTAATGATAGATATTTTATCTCTATAAATAATAATCACTATCCCAAAATGAAATATTAAAGATAGAAGTACTATGGCTTAGATTGAAGTAGCTTTGTCACCTTGGCGGAAATGAAAGACACGTGATCTAAAGTGACAAAAAATTATCGTTCTTACGAAACAACTTCAGGAGAAGTCCGGAAGACGCGGCTTGCATGCTTCCCCATACAAAAACTTTTCTTCTACGCCGTCTTCCATTTTCATTTTTAAGAAATTATAATTAATAATTTTATAATAAGATGTAGCACAGCACATGAAATTAAAATTTCAAAGTACTCCTGAACCGAGAATGTGAAAGATAATTGTATTTCTCGACCCCATCTGGTGGCCCTGGTTCATTTGAACTGGTTTGTTTGATTTTTTGAAAATCCTTACTTTAACGATAAATTTGGGTGTTTCTCGACTCAACCTTGGCTTTGTTGGTGAGTGGGGCCAAAGCTGAGCAGTCTGACGTATCCCAGACGTTTTTTCTTTTGTTCTTATAAGTTTGATTATTTTTTAGGTAAGCATTACTTGCCAAAATTGTCAACTTGGACAGTGTAGAAAGTGACAACTAATTTGTGGTTCATAGTAATCAATGCATGTTGATTTTTTTTAAGGAACATTTAGATGCATATCTCCCAATTCACATATATTTACATATTCAACACATAAAATTTTATATTTATATTTATAATATTTTGGTGTTATAGAAATACATATTTCTCTGTTAAATAGTTAGCAAGTGTCATGATATATTTGATGTGGTGTTCAAGATTTGANCACATAAAATTTTATATTTATATTTATAATATTTTGGTGTTATAGAAATACATATTTCTCTGTTAAATAGTTTGCAAGTGTCATGATATATTTGATGTGGTGTTAAAGATTTGAGTTTTATGCATGTAAAAATGAAAGTTTAGGTGTTAGATGTATAAATATATAAGAATTGTTTGGTATGTATGTCAATGCCCCGCTTATTATTTTTGGGAATACTGTTTGAAGGGGAAAAAATCACTTTGAATTGACCTGTATAATTTTTTGTAATTTTAGATTTTTTTTGGGTGGGTACCGTAAAATTAATTAGCANGAATTGTGTGGTATGTATGTCAATGCCCCGCTTATTATTTTTGGGAATACTGTTTGAAGGGGAAAAAATCACATTGAATTCTACAACTAACATGTACCGGAAAATTAATTAGCTAGTAAATAATTTACTCATTTACTTATTATATGTTAAGTAAATGATGAAATTTAGGATGTGTAATGGCATCACACTATTTTAAATATGGATTTGCAGATTTAGTACTTTTATCGTTAATTTTTGAAAGCAATGTTTTTATGTAATATTAAAATTTTGTATATTTAAAATATAAGATTGAACTGCTTCTATTGATACTATTATCAACTAAATTTAAAGTGCGCGTTGAATTTGCTTTCTTTGTCTTAATGACTTGTTATTCTTAATAATTTGATTGCTTTTAATGCAAATGCTGAGATTTGATACTTTATTTTAAAATATCGTGTTAGTTTTGTTAGGTGTTTTTTTAAAAACAAATTTCAGTTTTTCATCCCTTGGATTAATGTTTGTACTATTTAGTATTATAGAACTTATATATTGAATAGATTTAAGCCTTAATATTCCTAGGTAAAATTTTCATAGCCTAACTTAATGACAACATTTACGAGGGAGATTTTTCAGAAAATTGCTATGTATAATTTTTAGCCATTCTTTTTAAAGCGGTTGAAATCTTTGAAGGCAAATTTTTGCGGGGTATTATTTTTGGCTCATGTTTTGAAAATGATATTTACGTGTAATTTTATGATAGCAAGGCACTTTTGATCCACAAGCTGTATGTAGCATGAAGGCATAAGAAAAGTTGAAAGAAGCACTGCAGAACTTCCTTTAGATATTGAAATGAAGTCAAGAATCAATTTTATTTTCTACTAAGGATGCGCTAGGGTAAAGGTTATGTGGTATTTTTGTTGTAATTTATAATTGATAGACTCGTCAACTCATCCTTGAGACATGTGTGTTTTGGTACTCTATTTCAAAGTGTAGAGAATCAAGCCTTATTTCATGATTTATGTTAGACCATTGTGCCCTTGGCGATGAATCGCTTAAACTAAGAAGGGTTACTTAAGTTATACATGAACTTTTTAGAGAAATGATAATTTATTTATCTATGATGGAATCATTGTTCGTGAACCTCAATAACCACATTAGTGCTAATTTGGGCCTCAACATGGTGGATCATTGCAACATAATTGTGAGTTTCATACATTTGGGCTGATTAGAATTGGTTAGGGTGGAATTCTCCCATGAAGATCCTTCAAAGATGCTTGGAATCCTCAGTTGGAAATCTAAGTGATTTTTTAATGTTTCTCCATCATTTTGAAAAGATGTCATGGCAATGCAAGGAGACTTTGTAGTTATTTCTTGATTTGCAAAAGAACTAGTTGATAAAAAATTGATAAAAAGTTTATCTAGCTCAACGAGAGCATCATTGTAGTTATGAGCAAGGGAATACAAGTGCGTCCCTTAAAGTTTAATGGGAAGAATCTTGCATAAGAGTGAGTGTGAGGTACTTCGAATATATATGATGTCTTATTGTAATTAGATTGTTTGTAAGGTTCATCAGAGCCATAGCCAATTGTNAGATGTTTAAATATATTTATATGAAAACCATAAACTAAAAATTATTCCTATTCCAAACGTGAGTTTTTTAAGCTTCAAACAAAACATCTCTCCAAAAATTGTTCTTATAGAGTTATAGTCTGTGAGACTAATCTTGAATTGGTCAATTGAATTGATTGCACAATTAGTGACTTCATAATAGACGTGAGTTGATTAGTGAAATAAATATAGGAGATATGATAATAGCATTAATTTTGAATTAAATATAGGAGATATGACAATAACATTAATTTTGAATTTGAATTTTAAATTCAAATTCAAAATTCAAATATGTGTAATCAATTCAAATAGGCGCGAATTGATGACACTTAATTCTCTTTGCCTTTATTGTTTACGTTTCTTTTTTTGTTTCGGTATGCCTTAGTATAAATTGGGTGTTGCAATGTAAAAAACACACTTTAGAATTGTATCTTTTCACTCCTTCAAAAATAACAAAAAGAGAATTTCCAAAATTCCAATCTCATTTTTCTTTCGATTTGTCATTTAGCAATCCATTAAATTGGAACTAACATTTGGTATCAGAGCCTAAGCCGAAGGACATGTTGTCACCGAGCAAAACTATCATAGGAGATATGTAAGCAACGAAGATCAGAAAAGAAANTTTTATGTATTCACATATCTGACATATAGACTTCAATTTTCACTACCAAATCACTTTACTTTTACATGAAAAAATGTATTTTATATTCTAAAAGTTAAAATGATGACATTTATGGTGCGATATGATAGATCTGGGTGGCATAAGTGTAGAAAGCATAATTTAGGTGTTAGATATGTAAATTCAGTGGTATGCATGTAAATGTTCCCTACTTGTTTTCATTACAATCGGAAAGCTGGGATTATATTTGGAAGGAGATCAGCAGATATCATAAATCACTCAGCATGAAGCTATATAACAATAGATTTGAATCCCAAATAAACAATAGATTTAATCCTCAGAATGAAGTTAAAAGCCAAAATAAGTGACTTCAATGTCTTTGTGGAATATATTTTGGAATACTTATATTTTGGACAAGCAGTACTATGAAATTATAAATGTTGGCTTCCAGAGTATTTATCCAATCTTCCTCAAATAAACATCTAATGTTAAATTAGCATATATTGGGTTATTATGATTAACCCTTGAGAATTTTAGCTATTGATGAAGTGATGATGATTAGATAAAAGAAAATATTTGAAAGCAGAACAAAGTTACAAAATGTTTGGTACCAGGAGAAACTTGATCTCCATGGGATTGCTAGATGAAAACATATCATGCTATTTTTAATGTAGTACTTGCAAAGTGACAGNTCGAGTTAGCACATTTGTTTACCTTTGAAAATGATGTTTAGACAGAGATTACTTGTAGACCTTGGGTTGTCATCGATATTTAGTTGATTATTAAGGTTGGGATGATTTTTTTTGGAGGACATCGAACTTCAATGCACCTTTGAGAAAGCTGTTTAGACAGAGTTTGTTGGTAAAATTTAACTTTATACATGAATGATAGAGATGTTTAGCTGATCAGTTAGAATGGGATGGTTTTCTCAAAATGAAATTGAGCATAAATGCGCTAATAATTGATTTTTAATTAGTTGAGATTCGAGGAAGGTACCATCTTTAGCATGGGTTTATTTCATGCCTACAAATAGCTGAGAAATCAATGAACATATTGGAGGAAATGTCTCTTGGGAAGAGATTATATAAAGCCCAAATCAATACCGGAGCTTGAAGGCAGGAGAAAACTCTATGGCAACTCAACGGATAAATAATGAAATGAAGTCAAGAGTCAATTTGATCACCTCCTTAAATGGTGTTTATATACTATGGGATCAAAGTTACTTCGATATCTTTGTTTTTGGTGAAGTGCACATGGGATGGATATATCACCACATTTAGGGATATGTATTACTTTTAAATGTCTCTTATCAATGACATATTAGTTCTCCGATCGATCTAGAAATAGAGAAGTGCTCAAATATGTAGCACATTGGTTGTTTAGAAATAAAGTAAAAAAAATCATAGTTTCTGGTTCAAGCTCACCCTGCCTGAAAAATAGAGAATAAAGCCATTTTGATTTCAAATTGATGGTGGATTTGGATTTTGATCATCAGATCTTGGTCAAAACCTTCAAATCGTTGCCAGATTCTATGAATCCTGACGTGATATAATGCTAGAGTTATGGTATCATCATTATTTAATCACACTCTTGATGCATGGACATCACTGAAGCTCATATTTCCTTATCATAGGTTTACTCCACATCAGTAAATAAGGTTGCATCTATATATAGTTAGTGCCAATACCCAATGACCAATAATAGCAAAATATTTATCAATATCGAAGTTTTGTTTAGTATTTTTGAGCATTTACATACAAAGCACTCAAATTTTTAATATCACGCTAAAAATACCACTATTAACTGCTTTTAAAAATTTAAATTCACTATTTTCATACATAGGTCTATCACAATAGTATTATAAATATAAATATTAATTTTATCATGTCAAATTTTAATATTGTATGTCAATTTCCGTAATATTTTTTGTTGGGCTCATTAAGTTTTGGGGTGTTATTTGCCTTTATTTTTCTAATTTTGTAATACAGTGTTTCTTTTTTTGTAGAACACAACTAATTTCATTCATTCGTCAATAGTTATCCATCCACTCATCCCTGCACCTAATAACCAATGCAAGTTGAGCAGTGGCGTTGAGGAAAACGACTTGATTCCGGTTTCGGCTTTATACGGATTCTATTTTATCTTCCCATTTGCAAATTGTTTAATATGACGAAGACAATACAGGCTAATCTATTTAAGTTTATTTATTTATTTTTCTATGTAGCCATTAGCCTTTCTTGACATAGTGCTATAGGGTTATCCGAATAGTTTAATACAATTAGCATATAAATTATTTAATATTCTTGTTTTTTAAGGTGAGGTAAACCTTTTACTCTTATCTAGAATATTTAAACTAAAAGTATACTGCGGGCCAGGCTATAGAATGACGGATAGAAGCAGGTAGGGGGAATTGGGCAAAGGAGAGCATAGGCAGATGCTGACATATTTTCCAACCTTGGACCGGCACAGTGAATAATTGCATACCGGGCAATTTTTTTTTTATGCAGAAGCATTTGGTGAACTGCATCCGCCGGATTTTATTTTGCCAATAAAATTTGGTTGGTCTTTGAGATTCTGCCCTATCCGTATGCGAGTTGTAGGAAGGTTCATTTTGTTGAATACAAACATTATATTTTTTAAAAGGTTAATATAAAATTTATTTTTAGACTAAAATTAATTAATCTGGTTGATATTTTTATATTGTGCCAACGAGAGGCTTGTATTTTCTATAGTTTAGCCATTTGAAGTTGGGATGGTGAAGAAAAACCTTAAGAATAAATAATAAATTAAGTTGTTAGGTATGACTCATATACCATATAAGAAATAGATCCTGGAGCGGAGCAGACTGAAGCGGAAGCATCTGTCCAATCTGGGGAGTTTCGTTATGTTGGTTGGGGGTGCGGGGGTAACGCCCCGCGGTACGGTACGCGGGTAATTTGGTGATTACATATTGTATTCCAAGGTTATATATATGTCTGTTTCTAGCCCTAGGTTTTTATTCTGTAGTCTGTACTCTTTTTCTGAATTGAAAGAAAGCCGTTGCTCTGCTCCCGAGGACGTAGACATCTTTGTTGAACCTCGTTAAATCTTTGTATTTTCTTATGCATTAGTGTTGATTCTTGCATTTCTTTGCTCTAAATTTCTCAACAAGTAGTATCAGAGCGATGTTATAGTGTATAGAGGAAAAATTTCGACGCAGGGAAGAAGAAGATTTGACAGAAAAGGTTCGACTAGGGCTTCGGAGTTCGACGAATTGCGATAGTTCGTCGGCGAAGACAAATGTTCGACGTTCGGCGCAGGAAGAGCAGGCGAATCGCGACCTGGCGTACG
Source organism: Phalaenopsis hybrid cultivar (assembly GCA_002079205.1). Taxonomy (NCBI): domain Eukaryota; kingdom Viridiplantae; phylum Streptophyta; class Magnoliopsida; order Asparagales; family Orchidaceae; genus Phalaenopsis; species Phalaenopsis hybrid cultivar. The sequence continues at coordinate 112,747 of JXCR01131043.1, read as the reverse complement.
ACGCCCCTTCTTTTGCGACCAGGAGGCGAGAGAGATTTGCCCAGTTTTGAGCAGTTCGCGAGCAGAAGATCGAACGACAGTTTCGATCGAGGAAGGAGAAGTTTCCACGCGGCTTCAAACCAATTGTTCTTCCTGCAGGCTTCGGCGCGGCTTCTTTCGCGACGCAGAGGGATTTGCGACATCGCGACCAGGTGACTTCATCCAGGTTGAGTTCGCGAGGGCAATTCAAATTGCGATGATGGGATATACTTTATGTTTCATCAACTCAGTTTATGGATGTCTGAATTCTTCATTCAGGATGTTCTTATCACATAACACGTAAGAGTGAGTGATTTAGATGATGATAGACACTGTAATATTATTAATATTGATGAAATCAGAACTAAAATGTATGATGACACTGTTAGAACATTATGTGATGTCGGATATATTTCACATTTGAAGAAAAATTTGATTTTCTTGGGCACTCTACGTAGAAATAGTTTCATTCCTAAGGCAAATAAGATTAGGAAAATCATCAGAATTGTTAAAGGTGCATTAACTATGATGAAATAAATGTTAATTGTAGGTAATATCTATAAACTGTTGGGGAGTACAGTTGTAGTTGAAATTCATTCTGTTGAGTCAGATGAAAATAAAAAAAATATAAGGCATATGCGTCTGGGTCATCTTAGTGAACGTGGAATGATTGAATTGCATAAAATAAAGTTGTTACATGGTGTTAAAAGCTGCAAACTCGATTTTTGTAAGTTTTGTGTTCTTAGAAAATAGGCTAGAGTCAGTTTCATGACTGAAAAACACAAAAATGAAGGTATTCTTGATTATGTGCATTCTGATGTATGGGGCTCAATCAGGGAATTGTTATTGGGAGGATCTCTGTATTATGTTACATTTATTGATGATCTCTCCAGGAAAGTTTAAGTGTATTTCTTGAAGCAGAAATTTAAACTTTTCTCCAAATTCAAGTTGTTGAAAGCTGAGGTGGAGAACCAAACTGACAGAAATATCAAGTATTTAAGGTCTGATAATGCTACAAAATACACATATTCGCAGTTTCAGAAATTTTGTGAGAAGCATGAGATTCAGAGATATTTTTAGTGCGCAAGACTTCACAGTAGAATGACATTGCAGAAAGGATGAACATGTCCTTAAGTGAGAGCAAAAGTGCTTGAGACTGAATGCAGAGCTTCCTAAAAGTTTCTGGGTTGAGACTGTGAATATGACATGCTATCTCATCAATAGATCGCCTCGGGCATCATTAGGTGATAAGGTTGTAGAAGAGGTATGGACAAATAATCTGCTTAATTTTGATTATTAACGAATTTTCTGTTGTCCTGCTTATGTGCATTTACCTCGAGATAAAATATCAAAACTTGATGCAAAATCCAATAAGTGCATCTTTCTGGGCTATAAGAAATGTGTGAAATGATACAAATTTTGGGATCCGATTGCAAAGAAGATGATGATCAATACAAATGCAGTTTTTGATGAACAATCCATGTTGCATCAGAATCAAGACAAGATGCAAGTGAACAGTTCCAATTCAGATACAGTGTAGATTCATCTAGAACAACATCCAATAGCAACTGAGATAGAAGTTCAGAACCAACACCTGGTGATTCAAATACAGATAAATTGCAGAATTACAATCTAACTAGAGATAGACAGAGACACATCAATATAAGACCTCTTAACAGATTGAGTTATGAAAATTTTATCTCTTGTGTACTTCTCACCAGCAGCGATGATCCAGTCACTTTCCAAGGAGCTATCACCAGCCAGGAGAATGAGAAATTGATGGGTGCAATGACCGAGGAGATGAAGTCTTTGTAGAAAATTTTCATATGGGAGTTAGTTTAGTTTCTTGAGGGAAAGAATAATATTGGGTGCAAGTGAGTGTACAAAATGAAACCAGTAGTATCAGAAAAAAAAGAGAAAAATTTAAAGCTTGACTGGTAATAAAGGGTTTTTCACAGCAGAAGGAGATAGATTATGATGAAATTTTTTCTTTTGTGGTCAGACATACTGCAATCAGGGCAGTGCTTGCTTTAGTAAATATTTGGGATTTGCATCTGAAGCAGATGAATGTTAAAACTGCATTCTTGCATCGTGATTTAGAAGAGTAGATTTACATGAAGCAGACATAAGTGCTTGCTCAACTTGGACAGAAACATCTAATTTACAAATTAAAGAAATCGTTGTATGAGATGAAACAATCTCCAAGTCAATAGTACAAGCATTTCGAATCCTACATGATTCAGATTGGCTACAAGAGATGTGAGTATGATTGTTGTGTCTATATCAAAAACCTTGATGATGATTCTATTATTTTTTGTTACTGTATGTTGACAATATACTGATTGTTGCAAAGAATATGCATGGTGTCTTTGGTTTGAAAGTTTTATTTAGTCAGAAATTTGACATGAAAGACTTGAGTCATACAAAGAAGATTCTTGGAATGAAGATTTGTCGGGATAGAGACTCAAGACGACTATATTTATCTCAATGAGGCTATGTTGAGAAAGTGTTGGACAAATTTGAGATGCCCAGAGCAAAGCCCATGAGCACTCCATTGGCATATCATTTTAAGCTTTCGTCAGAACAGTGTCTGAAGACAGATGGGGAAATAGAAGACATGACAAAGGTTCCATATGCCAGTGCAGTTGGTTGTTTAATGTATCGCCCTGATTTGACTCATGCTGTTAGTCAAGTCTGCAAATACATATATAAAACTGGAATGTGATATTGAGAAGCAGTCAAGTGAATTTTCAGGTATCTGAAGAGCACTATAGGACATGAAATTATTTTTGGCAATCACCATGATGATCATTCAGTTTTGGGGTACATGAATTCATATTATGCAAGTGATTTGGATGACAAAAGGTCTACAACAGAGTATTTGTTTACTCTTGGTGGAAGACTTATATGTTTGAATCAACAATTCAGTATATTGTGTCATTATTTGTAACTAAAGCTGAGTACATGGTTGTAGCTGAAGCTGTTAAAGAAGCCTTATGGCTTCCTTGGCTAATAAAGGAACAATTTGTTGAGCAAAGTGGAATTCAGTTGCATTGTGATAGTTAAAGTGCTATTTTTTTGGCTAAGAACCAGGTGTACCATGCGAGAACTAAGCATATTGATGTCAGATATCACAAGATCAGAGAATTGATTACTTATGGTGAGATACTGTTGCAGAAGGTTCATACTGATGAAAATGCAGTTGATATGTTGACTAAGCCAGTTAATATCAACAAGCTCTTGCATTGTTTGGACTTGTTGAATGTTTACAGTTGCTAGACCATGGTAGCCCAACCCACTTCGGTGCATGTGAGAAACTCCAAGGTATTTTCTTTCTTCTGAGGGGCTGAATATTCACAAGATGAAGATTTGTTAGGTATGACTTATATACCATATAAGAGACATATCCTGGAGCGGAGCAGAGCGGAAACATCTGTCCAATCTGGGGAGTTTCATTACGTAAGTTGGGGGTGCGGGAGCAACTGTAAATTACATATTGCACTCCAGGGTTATATATTTGTCTATTTGTAACCCTAGGCCTTTATTCTGTATTCTGTACTCTTTTTTTGAATTGAAGGAAAACCGCCGCTCTACTCCCGAGTATGTAGGCATTTTTGTCGAGCCTCGTTAAATCTCTGTGTTTTCTTCTGGATTTGTGTCGATTCTTGTGTTTCTTTGCCCTAAATTTCTCAACAAAAGTCATTAGGAATTGTGTTTATTTTTTTGGTTTATTGTTTTTATTTTAGATTTTATGTTTGTTGAGTATATTGTTTATATTTTTTATTTTAGAAATAAAAAAATAGATCAGCTTGTTTTCAAAAATATTTTTAAATTTTTTAACAGTAAGAATACATGTTTTAACATAAGAATAAAAATAAAATTCATCTTAACTAGCTGCAGAGTAGAGAATGATAATCTATTTCTGACTACTTACGTTTTATTTTATTTTTTTTTATTTCTTCATTGCTCGCTGATTTTCAAGGGCTTGTTTGGTTAAATTCTGAAACATATTTGTGGAAAACTATGAACTTTCCAAACACAGNATGTTTTAACATAAGAATAAAAATAAAATTCATCTTAACTAGCTGCAGAGTAGAGAATGATAATCTATTTCTCACTACTTACGTTTTATTTTATTTTTTTTATTTCTTCATTGCTCACTGATTTTCAAGGGCTTGTTTGGTTAAATTCTGAAACATATTTGTGGAAAACTATGAACTTTTCCAAACACATNTTTTATTTTTTTTATTTCTTCATTGCTCACTGATTTTCAAGGGCTTGTTTGGTTAAATTCTGAAACATATTTTGTGGAAAACAATGAACTTTTCCAAGCACATCATTTGAAAATTGTTAAAAATCAAAATTAACTTCCAACGCTATAATATTTTCGTACCTCTCTCAAAATGATGCTATGTGGAGATCAAATGAGCATTTGATGCGGAGGTCTTAATGTGAATTGTGTGTTGTGATGACAGACCAACGAGGCAATGCCGTCTTCGGTTGGCAGAGGAAGCAACAGGAGGAATGGGAGAAAACAGAAGACATCATCGAAGCACGATCTCTCTTCCAATGACACTGAGATTTCTGCTTGAAATCCGACGTTTCAATTTTAATTATAATTGCATATTCTGTTTTTCCTTCGTTTAATGTGTAGGTGCTAAGGGGGGAAGCTGCCAATGTTGAATTGTTGGGTATTGTTTTGATATCTCCATTTAAACATTTGGTGTTTTCCAGTAGACTTCAACATGGGTTATGATTTGTTGTTTGATGTGTCTTACTTGAGTCTTATTTGTAGTCTGTTTCTGTAATTCTTTCTGTTGCATTTTTTTTCTGTTTTTTCTTAAGAAATATATATATTGGAGGAAGCTTCAATTGTTGAGTACTTTAATGCGTTCAACTTTTAACTTTGTGAAAATCAAGTTCTACGGTTTTATTTGGAAGATTTACAATCATAACACTAAATTTTTATGTATTCACATATCTGACATATAGACTTCAAATTTCACTACCAAATCACTTTACTCTTACATGAAAAAATGTATTTTATATTCTAAAAGTTAAAATGATGACATTTATGATGCGATATGATATATCTGGGTGGCATAAATGTAGAAAGCATAGATATGTAAATTCAGTGGTATGCATGTAAATGTTCCCTACTTGTTTTCATTACAATCGGAAAGCTGGGATTATATTTGGAAGGAGATCAGCCGATATCATAAATCACTCAGCATGAAGCTATATAACAATAGATTTAAATCCCAAATAAACAATAGATTTAATCCTCAGAATGAAGTTAAAAGCCAAAATAAGTGACTTGAATGTCTTTGTGGAATAAATTTTGGAAGCACTTATATTTTGGACAAGCAGCACTATGAAATTCTAAATGTTGGCTTCCAGAGTATTTATCCACTCTTCCTCAAATAAACATCTAATGTTAAATTAGCATATATTGGGTTATGAGAATTTATCCTTTTTTGTGATGATTAACCCTTGAGAATTTTAGCTATTGATGAAGTGATGATGATTACATAAATGAAAATATTTGAAAGCAGAACAAAGTTACAAAATTTTTGGTACCAGGAGAAACTTGATCTCCATGGGATTGCTAGATGAAAACATATCATGCTATTTTTAATGTAGTAATTGCAAAGTGACAAAATATGTCTTTATGATTTCTCCTGGCAACAAGACATGCATACTCAATTTAATTAATAACATATGAATGGTAGGAGCTATCACCAGTACAAGGCAAATTAAAAGCTCCAATATAAAATGCCAAGTCATATAAGCAAACTAGGCCTCCAACTTTATGTAGGGGAAAAGTTTGCTAGAGAATGGGCTTAAAATAAAATGCCTATGACAGACAATGGATAGGGAGCATAACTATGTAAAGTAAAAAGTTATTGTATCTTTCAAATGACATGAAGAGAATGGCACAATAAACTCCATAATGAAATGGAGTTGTTGAGAGTATGAATATATCTCTCAATTAATGATTAAGAACAATGAGAGCATATCTACTACAACAAAATTAATCCCTTACTACTTAATCTTCAAAGAAAATTAAAAATAACTTATGAAAAAATTTAGTTGAAATTTGAACAAAAAATTAAAAAAGTATAAAAATAAGATACTAGATTGGCAGTCCAATAAAGATCCAAGTATGTGAAAGTGATCAATAGCAGTATCGATATGGCTTATCCATTTGTAGAAAGATGGACCAACACAATGGGTCTATTCGTCGGTAATAGGAGTTGTTCATCTCACCCAACAACATTGGAAAATAGGGCAATCTCCACAACATTACTTGGGAGAAAAATTTAATTAAGAATCTCGGCTACTTTTTGTCAGAAATTTACTGGCATTTGAGCTTACTACTTAACTGACAAGCTCCCTTTCACCTTCTTCTTTTTTCTTCAAGTTTCATATGATAGCCCTAATCAATTGCCATATTCTAATGACTTCAGACACTTCGCTGATATCTAATGTGCTAGATTTATATGCAAATATGAACATAATTTGCCTTCAACTTTTGACAAATTAAATTCAAGTTTTTTTTCAAAGATTATTATTTTTTTTTTCATGTAAGTTTCTTGTTTGAGATTCTGTTTAATAGATTGATATAATTGTGTTTCAGATAAAATTTAGTCTCTGCTTTTATTTTTGATTTATATTATTATTATTTTTAATTTAATTANAATTATGAAGAAATGATGGGTGTTGAGTTGTAAGCCTACATGACCCGATTTTTCTTTTCTCTGCACTCGTTGGTAGTGGAATAACCTCCCCGTGGACGTAGGTGGATTTGTGTTGAACCTCGTAAATTGCACTATTTGGTTGTTTTTTTTTTTTGTTAATGGCACTTGTTTTTTGCATTATTTTGCACAAACATTGGCGTGAAAGATAGATCAATGATTTTGGCCAAGTGCGATTGTGATTCTTAGGAAGTTGAAGATGCAAACAGAGATTGGTGCAAGTTAGGCTACAAGATCTAGTGAAGCCATGTTTGATATCATATTTTCAGACACATCAACATCCATCGTGATGGTGGAAAGGATAACTATTCATCAGGTGATTATGCATCTTGTCAAGATCAAAATAAAGAAATTTGACAAGAAAATAAACTTTGGCATGTAGCAATAGGAGGTTATGGATGTGTTATACTCTTAGAATATGAAAAAAATTGTTGATAGCGATGAACATTTTGAAGAAATGCTGGAAAGAGATTAGTTGAAGATGAACCGAAGTGCTTGTGACATGATCTGAAATTTTGTATCTCAGGAGATCAAATATGTGGGACTTCTGTAGGAAAATGGTGGAATACATTGGAGAACAAATATCTCATAAGAGCATGAAGAATCATCTCCATACGAAGCGTTGACCCTACATATTTAGATGAGATGTGATGTTACTATTGATGAGCACTTGAATGATTTTTCAAAGCTTTTGATATATCTATTAAATTTGGATAAGAAGATTGGAGGTGAAGACAAGATATTTCTTCTATTGAATTTAGTTCCTGATGACTACGAAATCTTCATGATTACACTCATTCATGGGAACGAGGTCTTGAATTTTGGCGAGGTGACTACTACTTTATTGAATCACGAGTTCCGTCGAAGGGATAAGGAGTCTGCAAAGATAAAGTCAAACAAGACACTTATAGTCCAACGTGACATATCTGAGAAGAAAAGTGATTGGGTAAAAAATGTGGCTGAGACACTATTTCTCAAAAGCAGAGCATTGTTTAGAGTTGTGATGAGGCAAATTCAAATGTGTCATTATTTACATTTTTTCACAGTTTATATGTAAGTGATTTGTGTTAAATTCTAGACAAAGGTGCTATCTATCACATTTGCCCCAATTGAGGGTGGTTCTGTACATATAAGAAGCTTGAAAGTGATGTAGTGAATATGAACAACGATCAAGTTTATCATATTATTGGCATGAGGAGCATCTTTATTGGGATGCATGTTTGTACTGTGAGGGAGTTGACTAATGTTATGCATGTTTCAGATATTAGAAAAATTATGTTGTTAGTTAGGGCCTCAGGGACCAAAGGCAACAAGGTAGTTATTAAGGCAAGAGTTATGAGGATTTATGATGGAGCACTGATCTTTATGAAGGGAGTCTGTCATCACAATCTTTACTATATTGGGGGTAGTAAAGTGAATGAAATGAAAGTTGTTGCGTATAAGTTTTCTGACACTACTATTTTGTGGTATATACGGCTAATTCATAATGTAGAGGCTTCACATTTGGCTTTGGTGAATCAATGATTGATCGAAGGAGCCAACACCTGTAAGCTTTATTTCGGTGAACATTGTGTTTTCGACAAGAGAACATAAGTATCCTTTATTACTGCCATCCACAAGACAAAAGATTTTCTAGACTTTTGTTCATACAAATGTTTGGGGCCCAAAGAAGACAACATCATTTGGCGGGCGACAATACTATCTCTTTCATCGATGATTATTCCAGATATATTTGGGTGTAAATAATAAAGCGCAAGAACAACACGTTAGAGATTTTCATAACTCAGAAGGAGTGGATTGAGACTCAAACTAATAGAAAGATCCCAGATATTGAGGCTCATATTGTTAAAAATATATGTTCTTGCAAGAGTGCTAAAGGGCTGGGATAGAGGATCACTTCCTTGATCAAAAGATTCCACAACAAAAAGAAGTGGAAGAGATGATGAACCGGACTTTGGTGGAGAAAATTTGGTGTATGTTGTCCAATGCTGGATTTAATAGTCTATTGGGTTGAAATATTAAATAATGTTTGTCACTTAGTGAACTGTCTGTCATCTGTAGTTATCGGAAGGAAAACCCAAAAAAAATACAGTCGTGATATCCAGCTAGACAGCTTACTGCCACATGTATAATGATAAACTAAAACCATGAACAAAAAATGTGATATTCATTCTTCATCTTTTCATTTCTCTAGACCGACTGATAGTGGAATTACCTCTCCCCGTATATGTAGAAGAATTTGTGCCAAGCCACATATGTTGCACTGCATTTACTTGTTTGATTATTGTGTGAACTTGTATTGCGCAACAAAAGTTAGTAGGGTAGTAATGAAAAAAAAGAGGGAGATAATTTTTCTTTATGTTTATTATTAAGGTAATACTATAATCCTTTTATAATTTTATTTTTCACTTTTTTTTTGTACAAAACTGATACACTGATGTTCTTTTTGACTTGCCCTTACATATTTCTAATATTTAATAATTAATTTTCTCTGTTAAAATATCCATATTTATATTTTCAGGTTATTGAATATTATATTATTTAATGGAAATATCTAAGGTTGATGTGCTATGATGCTTTGGACAACTAACTTTGCAGTAAAAAATGCTTCCCATNGTTCTTTTTGACTTGCCCTTACATATTTCTAATATTTAATAATTAATTTTCTCTGTTAAAATATCCATATTTTTATTTTCAGGCTATTGAATATTATATTATTTAATGGAAATATCAAGGTTGATGTGCTATGATGCTTTGGAAAACTAACTTTGCAGTAAAAAATGCTTCCCATTTTTTTTTTCAAATCTTTTTATATAGTTTGTATTTATATATAACTAGCAACATGATATTTGCCATTTTATTATAAAACTAAAATGGCAAATATAATGAGTAAAATAATATTTTTTTATTTTTTATTTCTCATAATTACTTATTATATTTATCATTTTATTATAAAACTACCTTAAATTAATATTATTTTCTCTCTTTTATAATAAACAAGTCAGCTCGTCCCAAACTTAAGCTCGAGCTCGAACTCAATAAAATTAATCAAACTCAAGCTCAAGCTGAGAGTGGCTGGAGCTTTACTCGACTAATTTGCACCCCCAGTTCTACTGGAAAATTACTGCCAAACAATTCCCTCAAAAGCCCAACGAACTATTCAGTCATGCTCAATATAGTCTTAGCAGGTGTCTGATAAAAAATGTAGAGAAAAAAATTCAGAAGAAATTAGATTTACTAATTTAAGTATTTAGAAGTCATCATTGTTTTTTTCTATAAAATTTAAATTAAATTCAACAGACAACATTAAATCGGGTTTTGTGTGATTTTGTTTCTTTTTTTAACGAAATATTAGAAGCATTTTTCGACAATTTTATTTGATGGAAAATGGTTTATGAAAAATCCTCTGCAACTGTGAAAATGGCTTATTGATGTATTTTAATTAGAAGCGGGATCGGCGGTTTGCGGGTTTCGTGATCGGGAGACTGGAGCGATTCCTATTGGGCTCCACACTAACAAATCTCCCACTTGGAGACCGAAACACTAACTTCAACGTCTTCTTTCTCAAACTGTTATCCTCCACTAGTGAAGTCGCATTTTTCTTCAAACATGAATCCTCCACCTTTACAACTCAAAGCCTCTGCCTTTACTCCAGAAGATCAACTGAAGCTGTACACAACTTCAATTCAACATATCAGGAGGGTGGTCCACATAGCCTTGCACCTCCAAACTATTTTCTGAATTACTCTTGTCTCTGCTTACAACTTCCACTGCATGGACAATATCATGCGTGTGTTGAAAGCCTTTTTCAACAAATCTAACCTTGTACCTCTTACTGTCAACATGCTCAGTCTTCACCCGGTACACCCACTCATTGTGTAATGTCTTCTTTGCTGGTGGAAGTTCTGCTAGCTCCCACTTGCTCGAACTTTCATCTTGTAAGATTTCCTCATAGCTCTGTGGTTCTCCACCATCTGTCTGTAGAACTATATGAATGGGTGCCCCCGCCCATTCTTCTCTTCACTTTCATCATCAACAGAACTATGAACTAACAACAATAATGCATCCTGTACTTCTTCAGATATCATATTTGCGCTATTATTCTCCATACTCTTGGGATTTATGCAGTTCCTCTTTATGTAGCCAGCCTTATCACAATTCCAGCAGGTTATCTGCTGACCAGACTTTGATTTTAATCTCACTTTATTTGAGTTCTTGTCATGTCATCTCCCTCTTAAATCAACATTCAGTGTCGAACTCGAACATGAGATTTTGCCAGATTCTTTTTTGCGCACCTCCTCAACCAAAATCAAATCACGAATATCTTCGCATTTCAGTTTAAATTTACTTGCAAAACTGATAATTGCCATTTTCATGGCATCCCAACTATTTGGCAACGGTGCCAACAATATCAACGCACGTATCTCATCATCAAAATCAATTTCAACAGACGACAATTGATTTGTGATAGTATTGAAATCACTCAGGTGTTGAGCAACAAAAACACCTTCCGTCATCTTCAAATTAAATAACTTCTTCATCAAGTATATTATGTTATATGCTGATGGTTTTTCATACATACCTGATAAGGCTACAATGAGATATTCAGTCATCCTCTCTTTGATGACGTAGTGTGCAATGAAACTCGACAGAGTCAATCAAATAACCCTCAGAACTTGTTAATCCAACAAATTCTATTTAGCCTCATCAATCTTTTCATGTCTTTTCCCAAATAACGAAAGATGGAGTTTCTTCTCATAGAGATAGTCCTCTTTCTGCATCCTTCAATAATCCAAATATGTGCCATCAAATTTCTCGATCCCTGAAACCCTCACTTCATCTGCAGCCATCATTCTTTCTTAGATCCGAACAAAGCTCTGATACCAGTTATTGCAAGATATACACCAGTTTTTGTGGTAAACATATAAAAATAAACAAGAGAACGAACTTTGACGAAGCGAAAAATAGAACAAAAAAAATTCACACCAGAAAACGATAACATAGCGAAACACACAGATTTACGTGGTTCGACAAATTGCCTAGGTCCACGGAGTTACAGAGGATTTTACTACTTGAGAAATTTACATAAGTCGATTTTCTCGACTTACAAGAGGAATCTCTCACTTTGTTACTCTCTCTTCTTCTGTCTCTGTTCTTCTCTCTCTATACTGAGATACACCGAAGAAACTCTACACCGAGATACACCAAAGAAGAAAAACTTACAAGAGAAATAAAACTCAATTTCTCTTCTGCCACAAGCCACCAAGAAGAAGTTAAGGGAGAACAATCTTCTTCTTCTTCTTTCTTCTTCCTTCACTGGAAGGAACTAAACCTTGCACTTCTCTTCCTCTATCCCGTGGAAGCAAAAACTACCGAAGACAAAAGAATGTGCAAAATCTGAAGGAGAGCCGTGTGTGCTCCATATTCTTTCTCTTCTGTTCACAACTTAAAGGAACCTTCGCGGGTGAAGAAAAACATCGTTTCACGAACCTGGAGGCAGGAGCAGTTCGCGAAACCGCAGGGTCACGGTCGTGACCTTTCACTTGAGTCGGGAGCGGGATAGGCGGTTCGCGGGTTTCACGATCGGGAGGCGGGAGCGGTTCCTATCGGGCTCCACACTAGCACTAAAATAATATAACAACAAAGCAATGTAACTTTTTTATTTTTCTTTAATTTGTGAAAATTGAGAGCNACAATTCCCTCAAAAGCCCAACGAACTATTCAGTCATGCTCAATATAGTCTTAGCAGGTGTCTGATAAAAAACATAGAGAAAAAATTCACAAGAAATTAGATTTACTAATTTCATTATTTAGAAGAAATCATTGTTTTTGTCTGATAAAATTTAAATTAAATTCAACAGACAATATTAAATCGGGTTTTGTGTGATTTTGTTTCTTTTTTTAACGAAATATTTGAAGCATTTTCGACAATTTTATTTGATGGAAAATGGTTTATGAAAAAAATCCTTTGCAACTGTGAAAATGGTTTATTGATGTATTTTAATTAGAAGCGGGAACGGCGGTTCGCGGGTTTCGCGATCGGGAGGCTGGAGCGATTCCTATTGGGCTTCATACTAACAAATCTTCCCCTTGTAGACCGATACACTGACTTCAACGTCTTCTTCCTCAAACTGTTATCCTCCACTAGCAAAGTCACATTTTTCTTCAAACATGAATTCTCCTCCTCTACAACTCAAAGCCTCTATCTTCACTCCAGAAGATCAACTGAAGCTGTACACAACTTCAATTTCTCAATAGTAACCCCCTTAGTCAACATATCAGGAGGGTCCACATAGCCTTGCACCTCCAAGCTATTTTCTGAATTACTCTTGTCTATGCTTACAACTTCCACTGCATGAACAATATCCTGCTTATGCTGAAAGCATTTTTCAACAAATTTAGTCTTATACCTCTTACTGTCAACATGCTCAGTCTTCACCCGTTATACTCACTTGTTGTGTAATGTATTCTTCCCTGGTGGAAGTTATGCTAGCTCTCACTTGCTCGAACTTTTAACTTGCAAGATTTCCTCATAACTCTGTGTTTCTCCACCATCTGTCTGTAGAACTATAGGAATGGGTGTCTCGAACCCATTCTTCTCTTCACTTTCATCATCAACAGAACTATGAACTAACAACAATGATGCATCTTGTACTTCTTCAGATATCATATTTGCGCTATCATTCTCCATATTCTTGGGATTCCTGCAGTTCTCTTTATGTGGTCAGCCTTACCACAATTCCAGCAGGTTGTCTGCTGACCAAACTTTGATTTTAATCTCTCTTTATTTAAGTTCTTGTCATGTCATCTTCATCTGAAATCAACATTCAGTGTAGATATCGAACCTGAAATTTTTCTAGATTCTTTTTTGTGCACATCCTCAACCAAAATCAAATCACGAATATCTTCGCATTTCTTAGATTTACCTGCAAAATTGCTAATTTTCATCTTCATGGCTTCCCAACTATTTGGTAATGATGCCAACAATATCAACGCACGTATCTCATCATCAAAATCAATTTCAACAGACGACAGTTGATTTGTGATAGTATTGAAATCACTCAGGTGTTGAGCAACAAAAACACCTACCGTCTTCAAATTGAATAACTTCTTCTTCAAATACACCTTGTTATTTGCTGATGGCTTCTCATACATGTCTGATAAGGTTGTAATGAGATATGCAGTCGTCCTCTCCTTGATGACGTTGTGTGCAACGAAACTCGATAAAGTCAATCGAATAACCTCCAGAACTTGTCAATCCAACAAATTCCATTTAGCCTCATCCATCCTTTCAGATTTTTTTCCAAATAACGAAAGATGAAGTTTATTCTCATCGATATAGTTCTCTTTCTGCATTCTTCAATAATCCAAATATGTGCCATCAAATTTCTCGATCCCTGAAACCCTCACTTCATCTGCAGCTATCATTCTTCCTTAGATCCGTACAAAGCTCTGATATCAGTTATTGCGAGATATACACCTGTTGTTATGGTAAATATATAAAAATAAACAAGAGAACGAATTTTGAAGAAGCTAAAAATAGAACGAGAAAAATTCACACCAGAAAACGGTAATATAGCGAAACACACAGATTTACGTGGTTCGACAAATTGCCTAAGTCCACAGAGTTACAGAGGATTTTACTACTTGAGGAATTTACACCAGTCGATCGTCTCAACTTACAAGATGAATCTCTCACTTCGGTACTCTCTCTTCTTCTGTCTCTGTTCTTCTCTCTATACTGAGATACACCGAAGAAACTCTATACTGAGATACACCGAAGAAAATAAACTTACAAAAGAAATAAAACTCAGTTTCTCTTCTGCCACAAGCTACCAATAAGAAGCCAAGGGAGAACAATCTTCTTCTTCTTTCTTCTTCTTTCACCGGAAGGAACTAAACATTGCACTTCTCTTCCTCTATCCCATGAAAGCAGAAACTACCGAAGAAGAACACAAAAGACTGCAAAATCTGAAGGAGAGTCGTGTGTGCTCCATGTTCTTCTTTTTCTGTTCGCAACTTAAAGTAACCTTCGCGAGTGAAGAAAGGCGTCGTTTCACGAACCTGGAGGTAGGAGCAGTTCGCGAAACCGTAGGGTCGCGGTCGCGACCTGTCGCATGAGTCAGGAGCGGGATCGGCTGTTCGCGGGTTTCACGATCGGGAGGCGTGAGCAGTTCCTATCGGGCTCCACACTAGCACTAAAATAATATAACAACAAAGCAATGTAACTTTTTTATTTTTCTTTAATTTGTGAAAATTGAGAGCCAGAACTCAATTTAAATTAATGTAGAATGAGGTCAGGCTTGAACCAAATAATAGAGAAAAGAAAAAATTTACAATTTGCAAAAAGCACCAAACTCAGATGCTCAAAAACAGAATAAAAACCCTGAACTCTCATTGTGATCACAGAAAACATTGGCTTTAAAGCTGCGGCCGCGGAAGAATCCATGTTTTTCCCCTGATGAATGTCATGCTCAAGAAAGGCTTCGCTTGCTTATCTGTCAGCAGCTTAGCATAACTGACTCTTTTGCTCGTAGAGGCTCCTGGCCCCGAGCACTTATACTCACCATAGAATACAGTCCTACAATATCAGCCAAAAAAGACATACTCAAAACTCATATCTTTACTCTCAATGACACCAAATTAATCTGAACAAGATAAGTAAATAGAATGAAGCTTACCCCTGTCGTTCTTTGAATCCCCTATCATCCCAACCTTTGGGATTGACCACACTGTCCATGTAAGTATAGGCAAAGACTACTCTTGAGCTCTCCTTCCACGCCCTGCTCAGAAATGCGCTGCCCGTGCCTGTTACTTTACAGTGCACAAAAGCGAAGCCGCTCTTATCTGCAATTTTTGATCTTGCCTGTGCCGTGATGTAAGTGATTCCATTGGCCACAGAGTTTATCACGCAATTCTGGATTTAAGAAAATTAGTTTAGTTTCACACTGTATTTGATGCTTAGCAGCTATTGATCTTTCTGAGTCTACTGAAATAAATACAAACTGTTAATGTTAGAGGCTCTGTAATCGACCCATTAATGCTAGAGTTCAGACTTTGCCAAAAGTATATCTTTGTTGTACTTATAGNTTTATCACGCAATTCTGGATTTAAGAAAATTAGTTTAGTTTCATACTGTATTTGATGCTTAGCAGCTATTGATCTTTCTGAGTCTACTGAAATAAATACAAACTGCTAATGTTAGAGGCTCTGTAATCGACCCATTAATGCTAGAGTTCAAACTTTGCCAAAAGTATATCTTTGTTGTACTTAAAGAAGCATAAAGACTTTAACTTGGGTTACTTCTTATAAAAGAGGATTAATAAATAATTTAGAAAATGAAAAACAGTTTTAAAGGGATATTTCTCTGACATTCTTTAATAAAATGGAGTCACTTAGACTCACGTGTCCACAATTTGCTTAATTTCAAGAGTTTTGGAGAATTGTAAGCAAAATTTTTCTGAAAAACTAATTGCTTGCCTTAGCTGAAGTTTTGAGTATAATGATTTGAAAGAGGAGTGGTCAATACGTTATATTTAAAGTTTTGGTGATTTTTAGGTGATTGAAATGTAAAATTTTAAATTTGGCTGTTGAATCTGTNTTTTAAAGGGATATTTCTCTGACATTCTTTAATAAAATGGAGTCACTTAGACTCACGTGTCCACAATTTGCTTAATTTCAAGAGTTTTGGAGAATTGTAAGCAAAATTTTTCTGAAAAACTAATTGCTTGCCTTAGCTGAAGTTTTGAGTATAATGATTTGAAAGAGGAGTGGTCAATACGTTATATTTAAAGTTTTGGTGATTTTTAGGTGATTGAAATGTAAAATTTTAAATTTAGCTGGTGAATCTGTTATATTTAAAATTATGAGGGGTTGGTATGTAAATCACCCAAAATTATATGCATAAAAAACTCCACAAATAGGTTAAAATTTTTAGGGTAAGTACATCCTACATTATATTTAAAATTTTGAAAAAGTTACACAATTCTTATGTATTTAGATAGCTAACATCCAAAATTTAACATTTACAATTATAATACCATGACATCATAAACACATACATGAAAAATGCATTTTTCACTTAAAAAGAAAACAATGTTAGTGGTATTTTTTTATGTAAATGTTAAAGACTTGAGTCATATGCATGTAACTACGAATGTTTAAGAAATGGATATGTAAATACATAGCAAATATGTATGTAAATGCCCCTAAAATTAAAAAAAAAAAAACTCCANTCATAAACACATACATGAAAAATGCATTTTTCACTTAAAAAGAAAACAATGATAGTGGTATTTTTTATGTAATGTTAAAGATTTGAGTCATATGCATGTAACTATGAATGTTTAAGAAATAGATATGTAAATACATAACAAATATGTGCTATGTATGTAAATGCCCCTAAAATTAATAAAAAAAACCTCCCCAAAAATGTCCATTTCATCTTTTTAACAATACCAACAATGTATTTTGTATGGTTAATATAAATGTACAAATTTACAAAATTACAAATGAGAAGTATTTGGCTCAAGCATCCTATTTGTCGGCATCNTCATAAACACATACATGAAAAATGCATTTTTCACTTAAAAAGAAAACAATGATAGTGGTATTTTTTATGTAAATGTTAAAGATTTGAGTTATATGCATGTAACTACGAATGTTTAAGAAATGGATATGTAAATACATAGCAAATATGTGCTATGTATGTAAATGCCCCTAAAATTAAAAAAAAAAAAAACTCCCCAAAAATGTCCATTTCATCTTTTTAACAATACCAACAATGTATTTTGTATGGTTAATATAAATGTATAAATTTACAAAATTACAAATGAAAAGTATTTGCCTCAAGCATCCTATTTGTCCGCATTNTCTTTTTAACAATACCAACAATGTATTTTGTATGGTTAATATAAATGTACAAATTTACAAAATTACAAATGAAAAGTATTTGCCTCAAGCATCCTATTTGTCCGCATCTTAAAAATTCCAAAAAAATGCTATATGTTGAGAAATTTTGAACTTACAAGATAGATAGACCTTGCATTCCCGAATATGAAATCAACCGTTCCTTGAATGAAACAATCCTTGAAAAAGTGTCGNTGAGAAATTTTGAACTTACAAGATAGATAGACCTTGCATTCCCGAATATGAAGTCAACCGTTCCTTGAATGAAACAATCCTTGAAAAAGTGTCTGCCTTTATCATCACAAAGTGTGTCTTGATATCCCAAAAACTTACACCTGTAGAAAGCAGCCTTGTCGCCGGAGATCCTCATCGCCACCGCCTGAGCTCCTTTCACTCCCAAAACCGGAGCTGGTGCCGAGTTCTAACCCAAAAAGAAAAATAAATAAATAAAAAAACTAAAATNATCCTCATCGCCACCGCCTGAGCTCCTTTCACTCCCAAAACCGGAGCTGGTGCCGAGTTCTAACCCAAAAAGCAAAAAAAAAAAATAAATAAACTAAAAAATTAACGATTGACATAACCTCCCCAACCAATGTAAGCAAGCAACAAATTACCTCAAAGATAATATTGCTTGCAACAAAGTAATGCGATTCCACAATTACGGAAGCACTGTCCAAAGTCCCGTATTCAGCCGCCGTGCCGGCGAACGTTATTGTAGGCATTGCTTTCGGGTCGCCGGAAAATGTCACGAAGGGCTTAGTCCTTTCAATCTTAACTTTCTCCTTGTAGACACCGGGGCCAATCCGGATTACAACTCTTTGCCTGTTTTTCTGAGGTATGCTGTCAATTGCATCAGAAATTGTCTTAAAATCTCCTTTCCCATCCTTCCTCACGGCTATAAACCGCGGGTGCTTCTCGGCCAAATGGAGCTTGGCGTCAAGTCCTGCGTTGATACCTCTGGACTGAAATCCATTGGGGCTATCTGAGATCCGTTGATCGAAAACGGCAGAGTTGGGATGTAAAATGGAACCAACGGCGGTGGGGGATATGATGGGAAGAAGGAAGAGAGCGGCGAAGATGGCCATGGAAGCTGGAGAGTTGATGAAATTTGCAGGAGGNGCGTCAAGTCCTGCGTTGATACCTCTGGACTGAAATCCATTGGGGCTATCTGAGATCCGTTGATCGAAAACGACAGAGTTGGGATGTAAAATGGAACCAACGGCGGTGGGGAATATGATGGGAAGAAGGAAGAGAGCGGCGAAGATGGCCATGGAAGCTGGAGAGTTGATGGATTTTGCAGCAGCTTCGCTCATGTTGAGATGGTTTGTGAGGAGAGGGAGTGGTGAAGTAGAGCTAACAAAACTATCCGTATTCTTAGCTTTTGTGGCGATCATGGATTTCATTTGGCCGTTACTAGGTAATGGGCACGATGCGGTTTGGAATTTGGGGTATATTTAAGCTTAATTAATTAACGCCTCCGTTGGTATTCTGCGTTGCATCTTTCGCTTTGGTTCTATTTGGTCCGCAGAAAGAGATTCGGGTGCACTCTTAGTGGTGTATATTGTTATATCATCCAATAAGAAATAGTTTTTTTTTTTTTTTGAGAATGGCATGAGANGGTATTCTGCGTTGCATCTTTCGCTTTGGTTCTATTTGGTTCGCAGAAAGAGATTCGGGTGTACTCTTAGTGTTGTATATTGTTATATCATCCAATAAGAATTAGTTTTTTTCTTTTTGGAAAATGGCATGAGGATTAGTTGTGGCATCATGCATGGTGCTCTGTTTTCCGGCTGACATGGTGCTAGCTATCATTGCCGTTAGGGCTGTTTGAAATGAATAAAAATCTTTGTTTCTGTTTTAGTGGGAAGTAATTTAATCTCTATCAATACANATGGTGCTCTGTTTTCCGGCTGACATGGTGCTAGCTATCATTGCCGTTAGGGCTGTTTGAAATGAATAAAAAGCTTTGTTTCTGTTTTAGTGGGAAGTAATTTAATTTCTATCAATACTTATGAGATAATCTATTTGATCAGTTTAGCGAAATATTATTTGATTTTATTTAGCTGATTAATAGCCTGAGTATGATTATATATAAACACATGGATAGAAAATCATAGTCAGGCTACCTATCAACTGAATACAGTCAGATTATACATNTATATATATATATATATAATTTATGTTAGAATCATGGAACTAATTATGTATAGCTAAATTCACCTAGACCGAACTTAAGTCAAGTGAGTTCTACTGATCAACTCCACGAATCAAGTTATCTGGTAAATTAGCCAAGCAAATTCGAATCAAGTTATCTGGTAAATTAGCCAAGCAAATTAGACTAAATATTTCAGTGAATAAGCTTGGCTCGTCGATGCAGTCGATCAATTCAACTAGGTAATTTAGCTATTTTAGTCAATCAATTCAATAAATTTGCTTGGCAAATCTATCTCTTCATTAGTCTGCACATCTAGTTTTTTTTTCCCTCTAGCATTTATTGTTTCTTATGTAGCAACTTATACAACATACCTAAGGCTGAATCAAACTTACAATAAAATTATAAGTGTTGCGTGCCAGGAGATTCACAGTGGTGAAGTGATATTTAATGTCTTAGCGTTTGAACATAAAAAATGTGTCAGCTCCGATCCCTGGAAGATCCAACGGTCCAGAAGAAATGAATTACGACAGAAGAGGGCCCATGATAGAAGATGTGTAAACCCCCTATCTAATTAGATGTAATTGTTTGAGCCAAATACGAAAGCCGACCGAGTCAGAAGAAAGATAAAAAGATTGACCGAAACATCCACATTTGAACCAATTAGACTAAAGCAGGAGAGATAATCATTTGAGCTTACCACTGTAAGAAAGATTATTGAAGGCATCGACCTACCTTCTGGTATATCCAACCCAAGAAAAGAATCAAATTCCTCACTATTACCAACTGTCTCACGGACGTCCCAAGGCTCCTCGTTAGGAACCAAAAATTGATAATATAATAAAGTATTATAGTCATCACATAGGCTCGCCTCATCCTGGAATGAACTACTTTTTTAGTGTTACGATGATTCGCCATCTATATGATGGTTTAATGTCATCCCATCGATGGGAGCTCCTTATCCCGAGATTGTGAGTCGATACATAGACCAAGATCAACGAATAGACAATGTATAGCCCACTGAATTAGTCATGTCAACCTAACGCTAATCAAGCGCAACCAACCGACGATGCTTGCTCTAACTAACCGACCAGATTGGCTTTGTCAAGTTGAAGCTATATTAGTCTACTAATCGAGCTAAAGTGCAGTCAAACGATAAACTCATATATGTAAAGTACCTAGAATAACCTATATAACCTTCATTAAAGTGAGGGTAGAAATGTTATATCACTATAGTATACCCTCTTTTCTATAAATAGGGAGATCATTTTATGAATAAGAAAATAGACCAATTGTATTGTTATTCATTACTGTTCACTCCTCTCTCTCTCTCTCTCTCTCTCTCTCCTTTCAAATGCTTTATTCCTTAGGGTGTGATTCACAAACAAATTAGGTTTCAACATCCTAAAAGGTGTGATGAGCATGTAACATACCACATACAATAAGAGAATTAACACACAAAGAAGAAACTTATATTAAAGACATTGATAATTTGGAGAGCACAAGAGAGTTCATGAACCAACAAACCCAAGAACTGAAGAATTAAATGTTGGATGTCATCCGAGAGGCCCTAGCTTGGGTAAGGGAGGAACATCCTCGAGAGAAAGGGTTGACACCCAACAGCTAAAGAGCCCTCTACGCTAGTTTGGGTAAGGGAGGGACATCCTTGAGAGAAAGGGTTGACACCCAACAGCTAAAGAGCCCTCTAAGATTTGGGCAAAGAAAGAGACTCTCAGTACTTTGATAGTGTTGTGTCAACATCAATCAATTGGAAATAGTTCGGGTGTGCTGAGGAATCCCAAAAACTAGAGAATGTATTCTTTCGATAAATCACCAAAGCTAAGCCTCTAGAGAGGCTTCAGATCCAAACATTGGAGTCATACAAGGGTAGAATCAATTCAACTTATAACATAGCCTCATTCGGGTCGACAACGTGTCTGTTGAGGATCATAAATGCACTAAAGTGTTGCTTTTATTTCACCACACTGAGAGAGTTGGCCTTAAGGTAGTTCAATGCATTTTCACTAGGAGTAATCACATCATTCGCTGACTCAAATAAATATTTGTAGCACAGTTTGCCAGTGCCTAGAAGCCACAAAAAAACTTATAGGCTCCTCTACAGATCAAATAAGGGTAGAACGAAAATGTTCACTCATTTATTATCCATTTCCATAAGGAGATGTTGGAAATACAAAATTTGGAGCCATAGTAGCTCACTCCACCCTAGCTCAAGGACTAAAAGAAGGATAATTTTCGGTACGCTTTTGGGTCTGTTGTGTCCAAATAGACTTGTTGAATTATTAGAGATGGCCAATAACTATATATTATTCTAAGACTATAACTCCATCCCCACTTCCTCCAAAGGAGAATCCTCCAACTATAGCCCCCAGAAGATGGCTCCGTAAGGTAACAAGTGGAGATCAAGAGATGAATCACGCCTTTCACATCTCTAAGATACAAATATGTCATGCAGCACCAAGATCACAAGGCAAATTGATAGAACACACAAATAAGGGAGTCAAGCTTGATACGTTGGCTAGTCATCGGCTCATTACAACGACATCTATTGCCTAAACAAGAGCTACCAAAAATGACTTCATTGAGAGTCTCGATAGCCGAGATAGTGGAGGACATCAAGACATAAAGTACTTTAAGACAGCACCCCTGATAAAAACCAGAGTTTTATCTATGAGACCTGAAGAAATACTACACCTATCACTGAAATCATGGTGTTAACACATAAGAATGTCAACATCTCCAAAACTTGATCGAGGAGTTGATCAAGGTCGAAAAGTTGAAGGTNATATATATATATATATATATATATATATATATATATATATATATATATATATATAATGTAAGTTAGAACCATGGAACTAATTATGTACAGCTAAATTCACCTAGACCGAACTTAAGTCAAGTGAGTTCTACTGATCAACTCCGCGAATCAAGTTAGTTATCTGGTAAATTAGCCAAGCAAATTCGACTAAATAATTCAGTGAATAAGCTTGGCTCGTCGATGGAGTCGATCAATTCAACTAGGTAATTTAGCTGTTTAATCAATTCAATAAATTTGCTTGGCAGATCACTCTCTTCATTAGTTTGCACATCTAGTTATTTTTTATTTCCTCTTGCATTTATTGTTTCTTATGTAGCAACTTATACAACATACCTACGGCTAAATCAAACTTACAATAAAATTATAAGTGTTGCGTGTCAGAAGATTCACAGTGGTGAAGTGATATTTAATGTCTTAGCGTTTGAACATAAAAAAATGTGCCAGCTCCGATCCCGGGAAGATCCAACAGTCCAGAAGAAATGAATTACGATAAAAGAGGACCCATGATAGAAGATGAGTAAACCCCTTATCTAATTAGATGTAACTGTTTGAGCCAAAGACGAAAGCCGACCGAGTCATAAGAAAGATAAAAAGATTGACCGAAACATCCACATTTGAACCAATTAGACTAAAGCAGGAGAGATAATCATTCGAGCTTACCACTGTAAGAAATTTTATTGAAGGCATCGACCTACCTTCTAGTATATCCAACCCAAGAAAAGAATCAAATTCCTCACTATTACCAACTGTCTTACGGACGTCCCAAGGCTCCTCATCAGGAACAAAGAATTGATAATATAATAGTATTATAGTCATCCCATAGGCTCTCCTAATCCTGGAATGAGCTACTTTTTTGTGTTACGGTGATTCACCCTCTACATAATGGTTTAATGTCATCCCATCGATGGGGGCTCCTTATCCCGAGATTGTGAGTCGATACATAGATCTAGATCAACGAATAGACAATGTCTAGCCCACTGAATTAGTCATATCAACCTAACGCTAATCAAGCGCAGCCAACCGACGATGCTTGTCCTAACTAACCGACCAGATTGGCCTTGTCAAGTTTAAGCTATATTATTCTGCTAGTCGAGCTAAAGAGCAGTCAAATGATAAACTCATATACGTAAAGTACCTAGAATAACCTATATAACCCTCGTTAAAGTGAGGGTAGAAATGTTATATCACTATAGTATACCCTCTTTTTTATAAATAGAGAGATCATTTTATGAATAAGAAAAGATAGACCAAATGTATTGCTCTTCATTAATGTTCACTCCTCTCTCTATCTCTCTCTTCTTTCAAATGCTTTATTCCTTGGGGTGTAATTCACAAACAAATCAGGTTTCAACATTCTTAAAGGTGTGATGAGCATGTAACATAC
Source organism: Phalaenopsis hybrid cultivar (assembly GCA_002079205.1). Taxonomy (NCBI): domain Eukaryota; kingdom Viridiplantae; phylum Streptophyta; class Magnoliopsida; order Asparagales; family Orchidaceae; genus Phalaenopsis; species Phalaenopsis hybrid cultivar. The sequence continues at coordinate 88,685 of JXCR01131043.1, read as the reverse complement.
CACATACAATAAGAGGAGTAACACACAAAGAAGAAAAATATATTAAAGACATTGATAATTTGGAGCGCACAAGAGAGTTCATGAACCAACAAACCCAAGAGCTGAAGGATTAAATGTTGGATGTCATCCGAGAGGGCTAGCTTGGGTAAGGGAGAAACATCCTCGAGAGAAAGGGTTGACACCCAACAACTAAAGAGCCCTCTAAGATTTGGGCAGAGAAAGTGACTCTCAGTAATTTGATAGTGTTGTGTCAACATCAATCAATTGTAAATAGTTCGGGTGTGTTGAGGAATCCCAAAAACTAGAGAATGTATTCTTTCGATAAATCACCAAAGCTAAGCCTCTAGAGAGGTTTAAGATCCAAACATTGGAGTCCTACAAGGGTAGAATCAATTCAACTTATAACATAGCCTTATTCGGGTCGACAATGTGCCTGTTGAGGATCATAGATGCACTAAAGTGTTGTCTTTTTTTTCACCACACTGAGAGAGTTGGCCTTAAGGTAGTTCAATGCATTTTTACTAGGAGTAATCACATCATTCGCCGACTCAAATAAATATTTTTGGCACAGTTTGCCTGTTCCCAGAAGCCACAAAAGAATTTACAGGCTCTTCTGCAGATCAAATAAGGGTAGAACAAAAACTTTCACTCATTTATTATCCATTTCCATAAGGAGATGTTGGAAATACGAAATTTGGAGCCATAGTAGCTCACTCCACCCTAGCTCAAGGACTAAAAGAAGGACAATTTTTGGTATTATTTTGGTTCTGTTGTGTCCAAATTGACTTGTCGAATTATTAGAGATGACCAAAAACTATATATTATTCTAAGACTATAACTCCATCCCCACTTCCTCCAGACGAGAATCCTCCAACTATAGCCCCCAGAAGATGGCTCCGTAAGGTGACATGTGGAGATCAAAAGATGAATCGCGCCTTTCACCTCTCCAAGATACAAATATGTCAGGCAGCACCAATATCACAAGGCAAATTGATAGAACACACAAATAAGGGAGTCAAGCTTGATATGTTGGCCAGTTATCGACTCATTGCAACGAGCATCTATTGCCCAAATAAGAACTACCAAAAATGACTTCATTGAGAGACTCGTTAGCCGAGATAGTGGAGGACATCTAGATATAAAGTACTTTAAGAGAGCGCCCCTGAAAAAACCAGAGTTTTATCTCTGAGACCTGAAGAAATACTACACCTATCATCGAAATCATGACCATAACACATAAGAATGTCAACATCTCCAAAACTTGATCGACGAGTTGATCAAGGTCGAANATATATATATATATATATATATATATATATATATATATATATATATATATATATATATATATATATGCACCGACCGTGTACTCGATCAGTTGGTCGGGCAGCTGTTTGTCAATTGTAAGTCCCCTCTGGTCTGGGGTTCAATTCCCCCCCGGTTGAGGGTGTGTTATTTGAATTGTTAGGCGCATCGGAGATGATCGAGGCTCGCCATTCCTTGTGAATATATATATA
>JXCR01131043.1:64959-84402 GCA_002079205.1 Phalaenopsis hybrid cultivar | reverse complement strand
ATATATATATATATATATATATAGACACACACACACACACCTATGTGTTTGTGGTGTGTGTGTGTTCTCCTAAACCGAATTTAAGTCAAGCAGTGATTCGACTTCTACCAATTTAATAGTTTGATTTTAACATGCAAGTTTAACAAATCAACCCTGCTAAATAATTTGCCTGGCCAATTAGCCAAGCAAACTTAGTCATATAATTCAGCAGATATGCTTGGCTTATCTATGCAGTCAATCAATTTAACGAGGCAAATCAGTGAACTAGTTCGACGGATCAATCTCATCATTAAGCTACACCTCTAGCTATTTTATATTTTTTTACTTTGAACAATGCATTTTTATTTCTTATGTAGTAACTTATATAGCATACTTAAGGTATCAAACCTATAATAGGATTATAAGTGTTACATGTTGGACGGTAGAGTGATGTTTAATATCTTAGCATTTATACATAAAAAATGTTCCCGTGCAAAACCTAAAGAGATCCGAAGGTCCAAAAAAGAGGAAGTTTAACAAAGGAGGACCCACTAATGAAGACAGTGAGATCTACTTATTCGATTGGATGTAGTCTTCCGAGCCAAACCTGAACGTTGACCAAGCCAAAAGGACAAATAAGCGGTCGATCGATTTGCATTTGAACTAATCGAGCTGTTGCAAAATAGATAAGCATATGAGCTACACATTGTAAGAAAGCTGATTGAAGGCATCAATCAACCTTCCGGTAAATCTGACCTGAGAAAATTATCAAGTTCCTCATTATCATCAACTGTCCCATGGATGCCTCAGATGCTCCACAAAAGGGACAAAGAATTGATAATAAAATAGAGTATTATAATCATCACACTGGCTCTCCTCGTCTAGGAAGCAGCTACTTATCATGCTACGATGATTCACCCTCAACATGATAGCTCAGTCTTGCGCCACCAATACGAGCTTCTCATTTAGAGATTGAGGGTCGCTAACCAGATTAAGATCAATCGATCAATAAAGCCAAGACTACCTTATCTCTCTTGCCGACTCGAACCTAATCAAGCTCAGCCAATCGGTGATGTCGGCTCTGCCTAGCCGACTGGATTGGCCTCACGAAGTTGAAGCCATATTATCCCAACCGGCCTAGCCAGAGAGCAGCCGATCGATAAACTCACATATGTAAAATACCTAGAACATCTTGTACAACCCCCATTAAAGCAGGGGCAAAATTGTAATATCACTATAACAAATTTGTCGAACCACGTAAATCTGTGTGTCGCTCTGATGTTTTTTTATTGCAATTTTAGTCTTTCTATTTTTCGCTTTATTGCCGTCGTTTTTTACAAGTTATCACTTTAATCCTTATAATTTTTTTTAATTAAACATTTAATTTAAGTTTTAATTATTTAATCTTATCCTTTTTTATGCTACTAAAATCAGTGTGAATGTTCAATATGAGTTATAAATAATTTAAGGTCTAGAGATAAAGTATACTTTTCAACTATAGCTAGATTTAATATACTAAATGTTCAATAGAGAGATCATTTTATGAATAAGAGATGATAGTTAGAACGTATTGATAGTTGTTACTGTTCAATCCTCTCTCTCGATCTTCCCTTTCAAATGATTTAATACTTGAGGTTTGTTTCACAGAAAAATTAGGATTTAATATACTAAAAGATGCGGTGAGCGTGAATCATGTCACATTTAAGAAGAGGAACAACATATGGAGGATAAACTCTTATCCGTAACACCGATAATATGGAGTGCATAAGAGAATTAATTAAACAACAAATCCAGGAGCTGAAGGATCAAATACTGAATGTCATTTGAGAGGCACTCGCTCGGGGAAGCGAGGAGCATCCTCAAGAGGAAGGACCGACACCCAATGATCGAAGAGCCCCTTAAATTTGGACAGAAGATGTGACTCCCAGAACTTTGACATTGTTGGGTCGACGCCAATCGATTGACATCGGTTCGAACATACTGAGGTACCCTGACAACTAGAGAGTATGTTCTTTTAGCAAATCATTGAGGTTGAGCCCCTACAGAGATTCAAGATCCCAACATTAGATCCCTACTTGGGTGGAGCTAATCCAAAAAACCATATAGCTTAGTTCAAGTTGACTGTGTGTCTGATGAGGATCACTGACGCACTGAAGTGTTGCCTTTTACTCACCACCCCGAGGGAGTTTGCCCTCAGGTTGTTCAATGTAATGTCACCAAAGTAATCATGTCATTCACTGAATTCAAGCGATTATTTGTGGCACAGTTTGCCAGCATCCAAAAACTACAGAAGAGTTCATAGGCTCTTCTGAATATCGAAAATGGGAAGAGATGTTAATGGTTGTATGTTGTATTTTATGGGAAAACACACTGAAGACACAATGCAAGTTCTATGGTATTGAGAGATTCAAACCACAAGGTCTGAAAAGTTAGAAATAAAAGTATATTTTATACAAGCATCTCTTCTACTTTTCGCTCATTCTCTGTCTTCAAAGACTCTTCACATCTATGTGTATAGCTCGTCACAAGACATGACACTATAATAGATGTGGTCATACTAACTTTCTAGGTCATCTGACAAATAGAGAAGCCCGAAAACATTTCAATCATAATTATTCTAAGTTTTCAGCCAAATCATTCAACGTTATGATTTAATTTATATGCAGATGGGTTCACAAAATATAGTAAGGTTTCACAACCCAACTCATGTCAGCCAACAATTATTAAGCCATATAACTTACCACCTGATATGTAAATGACCATGCCATTTGTATTAAGCATCTGTTTATACATCTATCTTATGAGGTTATAGCAGGGGGCACAGTACAATACATGTGGATGCATCCATTTATGATGTATATCTTTTACATGTCTAATTATTTAAGTTTAAAAGCTCATTATGATAGTTTACTAAATAATGTAATGTTGGGATCCATATGCTAGGCATGAATCCTGCATGAGATAATTACTTTCTATTCATATTATTTTGAGTATCAAATGCTAATGGATCAAACAATTGATGAGGTGCATTTGCAACCTATGTTATATGTATTTCAGATCTCAGGTGAAGTATCAGAGAGACATGTTACATGATATCTCAATGACAAGAAACATCAAACATTGACTTTATATTTTTCTTTTAACTGTGATGAAGTTCAACCATTTCTTGAGTAATTTTTTTAACACTTAAAATCTATTTAAGTTATTAGTAGGAGTTTCATACTGATCTTCTTACATAATTTACAATGATATGATCATGTTATTTACCAGCAATTTAAACGTAGTTGACGACTTTGTTATAAAAAAAATATTAAAGAAGAATTTCCTACTCGATTCAAATTACAAGTACATTCTAATAATTCCTCAATTCAGTAGCATGGAAATTGAGCACTAAAATTAAAAATAATTATATATTAAAATTTGTAATAGGTTCATGATTGGAATAACAAAATTATGGATCATGACTTAAATTTTCTTGGTTGGGGGCGAGCACTCCCGTTCAACTCAAAGTCGGAGGTTTCGTCGTCGGCTGATGACCAACTTGACTGACATGTAACTCAATTAGCTGAATCACAGGTGAAATACAGTGCTGATTTGTGCAAGAGATGAGAGAGTGACAGACTCGAGGCCAAAGTTGTGCAAATGCAAACTGCCATACAACATCGTTGGAAGGGACCTCTTATAATGATGTGTCGGATGAGGATGACGACGATGATGCCCCGTAGGGGTTTTATTTTTAATTTGTTTAATTTTCTATTTGAATGTGAGATTTTCTGTATATTTATTTTGTAAACATTTTAGGAATTGATATTTTGGATGATTTACTAGATTTTTCTTAAGTTTTGTATAATGATCACATTCGTTGTGAGTTTCTATATATATTTGTTAAATCTTTTGTGAGAGATGGTTGATGTTAGTGTGGAATGTTATGATTACTATTTGCATGTGTGAAAATTTTGATTAATTATATATATATACACACTAATTTAATCGTTAATATGCGGCTATTTAATTCTAGCACAAGCTATACTACACTATAATGTCGACGCAAATCTAACACAATTTTCTAGTAGAGAAAATTAAACGCAAGTTCAGTCGTTAATGATACGTATGATCATTTTCGTCGTAAGTATACTGACCGGCAAATAATCGAAAAGTTATTCTATACGGACAGACACTGCATTCATCTTGTATGAGTTGTCCGATCCTGACCGTAAATCAGTTGATCTACGGTCAAGATGTATTTCGGTGGGCCCTACCTAATTTTTTTTTTTTAAAAAAAAATTGAAATATATCCTAACCGTAGATCGTCGTGATCTACGGTCAGGATCGGACACCGCATGCAGAGATGCATGGCCAAATAATCAGACATAAAACCGTTGCAAATGTTTGCGGTGGAAATTATTTAACGCAAACTCTTTTGCGATGGCCGTTTTAGCGCAAGATTGTTTTCCACCGAATTTCAACCTATGATAGCAATCTTCAGTGGAAATTCATGCCATTACCAACTTATTTTTCAGCTGGTAATTTTAGTTTTTACGCATACTGCATCTCTTGAATATTCACCANTTCAACCTGTGATAGCAATCTTCAGTGGAAATTCATGCCATTACCAACTTATTTTTCAGCTGGTAATTTTAGATTTTACGCATACTGCTTCTCTTGAACATTCACCTTCTCCCCCACTATTTTCATTACTAAAAGAAGACTTTAGCCATGTTGAGCTCATTATTTTGTCATTCCATTTTTCCCGACTAAAAAGAAGTGTAGACATTTGTAATCCCAACATAATATCTTATTATTTTGTCTAGTTTAAGCCTTATCATATTTTTTTCTTAATTCTTCAAGTAAAATTTGTCTTTTTGCGGTTTCTTTTATGATTNTTAGCCATGTTGAGCTCATTATTTTGTCATTCCATTTTTCCCGACTAAAAAGAAGTGTAGACATTTGTAATCTCAACATAATATCTTATTATTTTGTCTAGTTTAAGCCTTTATCATATTTTTTGCTTAATTCTTCAAGTAAAATTTGTCATTTTGCGGTTTCTTTGATGATGATTATTATTATTCTATAAATGTTTTAGACAAATTAAGACAAACCGCCCCTAATCTATTGCCACAAATTTTATAGCAAGTAATTCAACATGATAAATTAATAACATGTATCTAAATAAAAAATCAGAGAAGGCCAGTTGCGATTAGAATTAACGAAAATTAATTTTCTGGAGAGCTGTTTCACTGAATAATGATTTTTATAGACGCCACTCAAGCCGAACAAAAGCATATGCAGTTTATAATCTTTTGGTAAAAGAACGTGCTGCTACTACTAGGGCTGTCAAAAAAGCTCATTATTCGCGAACAACTCGTGTTCAGCTCGTTAAGTAGCTCGNAACATGTATCTAAATAAAAAATCAGAGAAGGCCAGTTGCGATTAGAATTAACGAAAATTAATTTTCTGGAGAACTGCTTCACTAAACAATAATTTTTATAGACGCCACTCAAGCCGAACAAAAGCATATGAGGTTTATAATCTTTTGGTAAAAGGACGTGCTGCTACTAGGGCTGTCAAAAAAGATTATTATTCGNTATATATATATATATATGTGTGTGTATGTGTATAGATATACATACATACATACATACATATATCTATATAGATATACATGCATACATACATACATATATCTATATAGATATACATACATACATACATACATATATCTATATATATATACATACATACATACATATATCTATATATCTATACATACATACATACATATATATATATATATATATATACACATACATACATACATACATACATATCTATCTATATATACATACATACATATGTATATGTATATATATATATATGTATCTATATGTATGTACCTGTATGTATATGTATGTATGTATATCTATCTATATGTATCTGTATGTATATATAGGGTACATACATATAGATACATATATATATATATATACATATACATATATATGTATGTATATATAGATAGATATGTATGTATGCANTAGAGTATATATATATATATATATATATATCCCAACGCGTGCATTCGTGTGTGTGCCTTTTGGTTGGCAGGGTTCACTGTAAGTCCCCTCAGGTCACTGGTTTGATCCCCAGTGGCCTTGAGCTCGTGAATATTTAGGCACATGGAACGGGCTCTCCGCATGGGGCCGAACTCATGGGAAATCGATATTTGGGCCTCTGCCAAATATCGATTTCCTTTTTAATATATATATATATATATATACATACATACATACATACATATGTTTGTGTGTGTGCACGCCAGTTGGTTGACGGAGTTCAGTGTAAGTCCCCTCAGATCATTGGTTTGCTGCCCAATAGCTCTGAGCTCTCAAATATTTAGGCACATGACGCGGGCTCTCAGCATGGGGCCTAGCGTATGGGAAATCGATATTTGGGTCTCTGTCAATTATCGATTTCCTTTTTAACACACACACACACAGACACACACACACAGACACACACACACACACACACACACACACACACACATATATCCCGTACTCAGATTAGTTGGTCGGACATCTGCTAGTCAGATGTAAGTCTCCTCTGGTCTGGGGTTCGATTCACCTGATGGAGAGTATGGTACTCGAATTATTTGATNAAAAAACTAGTGTATTAGAAAATTTTAAATTAGAGAGAATGAACTATTTATCTATGCTTTACACAAAAAAAAGGCATATTTGCATGTTAAAAAGCTCAACAAATATGCAAAATTTCTAAAAAAAATAATAGAAAAACACAAGTGGATTAAAAGAATGTTATTTGTGTTAACTTCGTAAGTTACGTTGGGTAATGTGGAGACTCAATTCCTCGCAATTTAATTAATTGTTGTTAACTAGCTTCCTAATTAAAAATCTTACCTACCTGTCACCTCTCAAAAGAGCTCTTAGGGGTGGTGAGCTCCCCGGGACTTAAATACTTCTTTTCGGCCATACATCTAGCCGATGTTGGACTTTTTGTCCGAGACATTTTCCTCTACCTAATCACGTGACACCATCGTCACGGATCAACTCCACCGAGGGTCTCACTGTACCATGGAGAGTCCACACACCTGACAGAGAGTAATTTGCTCTAATACCACTTGTCACCTCCCAAAAGAGCTCTTAGGGGTGGTGAGCAACCCATGACTTAAATACTGCTTTTAGGCCCTACACCTAACCGATGTGGGACCTTTTGTCCGTGACATACCGCTCACCTACTTTCCCACCTACTGCTCACCTTCCACATCCCACATACCGCTCATCTACCTCTCACCTACCGCCCTCATGGTTTCTATAAATAGTCTCTTTTGACTTAAAGGAAAAACCAAGCAAAGCCAAGCAATACCAAACCAAGTCTTCTTGAGAGCTAAGAGAAAGAGAGGAAGAGAGAGAGAAAGGAAAGAAGAAAAGAAAATAGAGATTTTCTTGTAAACGTCGAGACGCTCGACGGTGTAATTCCTCGAAGAAATAAAATCTTCTGCAGCTCCGTGGACGTAAGAAAATTTGTCGAACCACATAAATCTGTGTGTCGCTCTGTTGTTTTTTTTTCGTGCAATTTTACTCGTTCCATTTTTCGCTTTATTTTCATCGTTTTTCACAATAACTGGTATCAGAGCTTTGGTTCAGATCTAAGGAAGAACAATGGGCGGAGACGAAGTGATGACATCGGGGATCAAGAAGTTCAATGACACATATTTTGCTTATTAGAGGATGCAGATAAACTACCTCTATGGGAAGAAACTTCATCTTCCGTTACTGGGAAAACGACCAGAAAAGATGGACGAGGCGGAATTGAATCTGTTGGATCGACAGATTCTGTGGGTTATATGATTAACCCTATCGAGATCGGTTGCCCACAACGTCGTTAAGGAGAGATTACTGCAGATCTCATGGCGGCTTTATCAGATATGTATGAAAAGTCATCGGTGAATAACAATGTGCATCTGATGAAAAAAGTTATTCAACTTGAAGATGACCGAATGTGTTTCTGTTGCTCAACACCTAAATAATTTCAATATCATCACAAAACAATTTTCGTCTATTGAAATTGAAATTGATGATGAGATACGTGCGCTGATATTGTTGACTTCATTGCTAAATAGCTGGGAAGCCATGAGGATGAGAGTTAGTAGTTCTGCAGGTAAATCTAATATGAAATATGATGATATTCGTGATTTGATTTTGGCTGAAGAGATACGCAGGAAAGATTGTGGCGAGACCACGCGTTTGAGTTCGACACTTATTTTTGATCTAAAGAGAGATCATAAGACACAAACTCAAACTGTGGAAGATCAAAATCAAAGTCAGGTCAGCAAACAACCTGTTGGAATTGTGGCAAGGCTGGCCACATAAAAAGGAACTACAAGAATCCTAAGAAGAAGGAGAATGATTGCGCTAATGTTGTAACTGAAGAAATACAAGATGCGCTATTGTTGGCAGTTCACAGTTCTGTTGATGACTAGATACTGGATTCATGAGCTTTCTTCCATACATCTTCCCGTCAGGAGTTGATGCAAAATTATGTTGCAGATAACTTTGGGAAGATATATCCGGCTGATGGAAAAGCTCTAGACGTGGTGGGGATGAGAGACGTTAATATTGCACTCCCTAACAAGAGTAAATGGACTTTGCAAAAGGTCACACACGTTTCTGAGTTGAAGAAAAACCTCATCTATGTTGGGCAACTCAATGAGAGTGGTCATTCAACATTATTCTCAGATAGCACCTAGAAGGTTACCAAATGAGCATTAGTACTGGCTCGGGGTAAGAAAACTGGCACACTATATATGACTACAGGTTTACTCAGGCGTGGACACATGAATCAGAGGTGTATTATGAGGAAGCAGAAGAAGGTCAATTTTCTGAAAAGTGGTAGAGCACCAAAGGCAAGAGAACTAAATCTTGTACATAAAAATGGTAGAAAACTACAAAGTTATGAAGAAATCTTGCAAGATGAGAATTCGAGCAAGTGGAAGCTGACCAAGAAAGAGGAGACGAATTCCCTGTCATGGAATCAGACTTGGACGCTAACAGAACTTCCACAAGGAAGAAGACATTGCACAACAAGTGAGTGTACCAGGTGAATGCTGTGTTTGGTGGCAGTAAGAGGTACAAGGCTGGACTTGTTGAAAAAGGCTTTCAGTAGGGACATGATATTGCTCGTGCTGTGAGAGTTGTAAGCATATACAGGAGTAACTCAGGAAAGAGTCTAATGGTACAATGCTACGTTGATGGTGGTATGTCAACTGAAGATATTACTCGTGAGAAGCTGAAGTTGTGCTCAACTTAAGCTAGTGTTCTCTCATGAATACAGGGATTTGAGTTGCAGAGGTGGAGGATATCATGTTTGAGAAAAGGGTCAGTACAACTAGTAGATGATGCAGCGAGTAGGTGATGCAGTTAGTGTCCCAGTCTCCAAGTGGGAGAATTGTTAGGTAATGTGGAGATCAGTCCACTGCAATTTAATTGACTGTTGTTAATTAGCTTTCTAATTAAGAATCTCACCTATCGCTCACATACTTTCTCACGTACCGCTCACTTTCCACATCCCACCTACCGCTCACCTACCTCCCACCTACCGTTCTCATGGTTTCTATAAATAGCTTCTTTTGGCTTAAAAGAAAAGCCAAACAAAGCCAAGCCAAGTCCTCATGAGAGCTAAGAGAAAGAGAGAAAGGGAGAGGGAGAGAGAGAGGAAAGGAGAGAAGAAAATGGAGATTTGTCGCTCGACTGTGTAATTCCTCGAAGCAATAAAATCTTCTACAGCTCCGTGGACATATGCAAATTTGTCGAACTACATAAATTTGTGCGCCACTCTGGTATTTTTTTGCGTACAATTTTACTCGTTTCATTTTTCGCTTTATTGCCGTTNTGTGTGTGTGGGTGTGTGTGTGTGTGTGTGTGGAGAGAGAGAGAGAGAGAGAGAGAGACACACACACACACACATCACTAACAGCTATATTTCAATTTTTACATTTACCTATGGTTTTCATAAGCGTAACACCTAAACATCAATTTTTACATGCATACCACATGTTAATGGAAATAATGGCACGAATGGACTTACCTTCTTCAATGCTTTTTGATAAAGGATGAGGGGAGTTTTGATGGTCTCTGTAAGAAAGATTTTGTCGTTCCCTCCCCAACTAGCTCTAATGGTGACTATATCGCGAATGTTTGTTCGGGAAGACGATAGTTTTGAGCGAAACCACAAGGAAGAGGGAGTGGGAAAGGGGAGAGGGAAAGTGGCGAGGGAGCTTCAGAGGATTTCAAGAAGGGGAGACCGAAGGGGAGACCGAGAGATGAAGCACTAAGAAATGAAATTTAGGTGGGCAGGATGAGTGTTTTAGGTTAATTGCGTCAGATATTCGTCTAATTTTCATCAGAAAAATTCACGCTAACAAGTAAACTTTTTGAATCATTTTATATTATGCAAAACTCGTCGCTAATTTTGCTATCGCTGTTTTTAAAAACTTTTTCCGTCAAACATTTAAATGCAAATCAGACGTAAAATCTGCTGCAATGAACAAAACTTATTATCCGCTTCTTAGCAGCCGCAAATCCGATGTTAATATTTTTGTCAAAAAATTCTGTTGTAAATATCAGACACTAATAACATCTTCTGTTGTAGTATGTCTAGTTGCGACATATATTGCAAGATCTCAGAACTCTAAAATCTCAACCAACTATTATGTATATTGACAACACTTCCTCAATTGCTCTTGCCAACAGTCCTGTTTATCAAGATATAACCTAACACAGTGAAATTGATTGCAATTACATCATAGAACATATAGAATTATCAAATTATAGTTCATCATAATACAACCACATCAGTTGGTAAATATTTTTACCAAATCTCTTTCAAATGACAGATTCAATGAATTTAGCCCCAAACTGACACTCTCCTGTGCATTTTGCTCTGTTTGAGAGGGATTTTATCATATCAAAATCTGATATAACAGTCTCCAAAATATCTTCATATATATAGCCGTTATTTATTCTACTGTTGTAACTAATTCTTGGATATCTGTTGTATAAATGTGCGTTGAAATATTGGCTCGAGTAATAAGTTAGTTCATTAAAATTCTGCAATTCTCTCCGCCTCTTTTATCATCATTTTCCTCATATTTTTTTTCTTCTGTCATCTTCTGTCTGCCAAAGAAGGTTCAAGATCTTCTCAAATATAGGGGAAAATCACATCATCAGTTTGATTTTTCTCTAAGTGAGTTATTGTATATATTGAATGTCTTTCTTTTCACCATATTTATTTCATAACCTTATTATTAGAATTTTATAAAATATATGCAAAATATACAATCAAAATACCCTTGAGCAGATATTTTGTTGATCAAACGACTCGGAGTGAAGCACGTATCACCGGTTAGAGCTCTATGAGAATAAACCAAGTTATCCGAAGGTTGAGTAAATTGGAGGTTAGATATTGATCAAGCCATCGATGAAGGGTCAATCAGCCGAGAAGAGGGCCGAATTGTAGGTTGGATATCGATCGAGCAGCCAAACAAGTGTCAACTGACTCAGAGGACGGTTGAACCAAAGGCCGGATATTGTTTGAGCAGCCAAACAAGGGTAAATTTATCAAGATGTCACTTGAACCAAAGGTTGACCAACTCAGAGTCCATTTTGATAAATGTCAATCGGCAAGAGAACGTTCTCCCATATATTTAATGCCCCACACATGAACTCAACCAATTGGAGGTTGTCCAATTAAAAAGAGTAAATGTTATAATTGTTATTTCAAATTATTCATGGTTGTCTATAAATAGAGGATCATTAAATATACTAGAGGTTGTTAAAATCATATTCGAAACTATCAGATCTTCCCCATCCTGTCTCTCTTTCCTACACTTTATCTCTTGGGTGTGACTCAGAAACAAATTTGAGTTCAACACAAATATAGAAAACAAAACAATAGAAAATAGAGAAAAAATAAGCACATAAAAATTTAGGATATATTTATAGGTTTACTAAATTGATTGCTAAATCATATTACTACCACATAAATTTTTCAATATTCCGATGCCAAAATTTCAAAAATACCATATATGAGTCATTTATTACTTAACATTATTATTACTGAGCAGGTTATAATTTGTTATAGTTATTTACTTCTTTTCTCATCTTTTCTTTTTTTGCTTACAATAATTCTTATTTTGCCACAAATCTTAACTATTGAAGTCTCTCTTAAAAATCTTGTCAAAGGAGCTGGTTTATCTTCAACCTCCTCTACTTCCCTTTCCAGCATTTAAATCTAGCTATAGTTGAAAAGTATACTTTATTTGTAGTCCTTAAATTATTTATAACTCATATTGAACATTCATACTGCAATTAGTAGCATAACAAATGATAAGATTAAATAATTAAAACTTAAATTAAATATTTAATTAACAAAATTTTATGTGGATTAAAGTGATAACTTGTTGTGAAAAACGACGACAATAAGGCGAAGTATGTAACGAGTAAAATTGCACGTAAAAAAATACTAGAGCGACACACATATTTACGTGGTTCGACAAATTTTCCTACGTCCACGGAGCTGCAGAGGATTTTATTTCTTCAAGGAATTACACTGTCGAGCATTTCGACGTTTACAAGAAAATCTCTATTTTCTTCTCTTCTTTCCTCTCTCTCTCTCTTTCTCTCTTTCTCTTAGCTCTCAAGAGGACTTGGCATGGCCTTGCTTGGCTTTTCCTTTAAGCCAAAAGAGGCTATTTACAGAAACCATGAGAGCGGTATGTGGGAGGTAGGTGAGCGGTAGGTGAGATGTGGAAGGTGAGCGATAGGTAGGAAAGTAAGTCAGCGGTAGGTGAGATTCTTAATTAGAAAGCTAATTAACACCAGTTAATTAAATTGCGATGGACCGGGTCTTCACATTACCCATAAATTTTCCTACTTGGAGACTGAGACACTAACTGCACCACCTACTCGCTGCATCATCTACTAGTTGTACCGACCCTTTCCTCAAACATGATATCTTCCACCTCTGCAACTCAAATCTCTGTCTTCATGCCAGAAGACCAGCTGAAGTTGAGCACAACTTCAGCTTCTCATGACTAAGACATATCACCATCAACGAAGTCATGTACCACCAAGTTCTTTCCCGAGTTACTCTTGTATCTGCATACAACTCCCACTGCATGAGTAATACTATGCCCCTGCTGAAAGCCCTTTTCAAGAAATCTAGCATTGTACCACTTACTACCACCAAACACAGTCTTCACCCGGTACACCCACTTGTTGTGCATGTCTTCTTCCTTGGTGGAAGTTCTGCCTGCTCCCAAGTCTGATTACCTGGCAGGGAATCCGTCTTCTCTTTCTTGGTCAGCTCCCACTTGCTCGAATTCTCATCTTGCAAGATTTCTTCATAACTCTGTAGTTCTCCATCATTTTTTTGTACAAGGACTGGTTTTCTTGTCTTTGGCTCTCTACCACTTTTCAGAAAATTGACATTTTTCTGTTTCCTCATAATGCACCTCTGACTTTTGTGTCCACATTTGAGTAAACATGTAGTCATATATAGTGTGTCAGTTTTCTTATCCCGAGCCAGTACTAATGCTTCTTTGTAACATTCCAGGTGCTATCTGAGAACACTACCAAATGACCACCCTTATTGAGCTGCCCAACAGAGATGAGGTTTTTCTTCAACTCAGGAACATGTCTGACCTTTTGCAAAGTCCATTTGCTCTTGTTAGGGAGTGTAATATCAACGTCTCCCATCCCCACTACGTCTAGAGATTTTTCATCAGCAAGATATATCTTCCTACAGTTACCTATAACATAATTTTGCACTAACTCCCGACGAGAAGATGTATGGAAGGAAGCCCTTGAATCCAGTATACAGTCATCAACAAAATTATGAACTGCCAGCAATAGTGCATCCTGTATTTTTTCAGTTACAACATTAGCGTTATCATTCTTCTTCTTCTTAGGATTCTTGCAGTTTCTTTTCATGTGGTCAGCCTTGCCACAATTTCAGCAGGTTGTCTGCTAACCTGACTTCGATTTTAATCTTCCACAGTTTGAGTTTCTGTCTTTGTTCTCCCTCTAGAATCAACAATCAGTGTCGAAATCGAACCCGAGGTCTCGCCAGAATCTTTCCGGCGCACCTCCTCAGCCAAAATGATGAATATCATCATATTTTAGCTTAGATTTACCTGCAGAACTACTAACTGTCATCCTCATGGCTTCTCAGCTATTTGACAATGAAGCCAACAATATCAGCGCATGTATCTCATCATCAAAATCAATTTCAACAGACGACAACTAATTTGTGATAGTATTGAAATCATTTAGGTGTTGAGCAACATACACACATTCCGTCATCTTCAAGTTGAAAAACTTTTTCATCAGATGCGCATTGTTGTTCGTCGATGATTTTTCATACATACCTGATAAAACCGCCATGAGATCTGCAGTAGTCCTCTCCTTGATAACGTTGTGGGAAACTGATCTCGATAGGGTTATCAAAACCTGTCGATCCAACAGATTACATTCCGCCTCGTCCATCTTTTCTGGTCTC
This sequence comes from Phalaenopsis hybrid cultivar, assembly GCA_002079205.1. NCBI lineage: Eukaryota > Viridiplantae > Streptophyta > Magnoliopsida > Asparagales > Orchidaceae > Phalaenopsis > Phalaenopsis hybrid cultivar. The sequence goes on along the minus strand of JXCR01131043.1, from coordinate 69,846 downwards.
TTTTCCAGTAACGAAAGATGAAATTTTTTCCCATAAAGTTTGTCCTCTATCTGCATCATCCAGTAAGCAAAATTTGTGTCATTGAACTTCTCGATCCCAGATGTCATCACTTCGTCCCCGCTCATCGTTCTTCCATATATATGAACCAAAGTTCTGATACCAGTTGTTGTGAAAAACGACGGCAATAAAGTGAAAAATGGAATGAGTAAAATTGCACGTAAAAAAACACCAGAGCGACACACGGATTTACGTGGTTCGACAGATTTGCCTACGTCCACGGAGCTGCAAAGGATTTTATTTCTTCGAGGAATTACACCGTCGAGCGTCTCGACGTTTACAAGAAAATCTTTATTTTCTTCTCTTCTTTCGTCTCTCTTTCTCTTCCTCTCTTTCTCTTAGCTCTTAAGAGGACTTGGCTTAGCCTCACTTGGCTTTTCTTTTAAGCCAAAAGAGGCTATTTATAGAAACCATGAGAGCGGTAGGTGGGAGGTAGGCGAGCGTTAAGTGGGAAAGTAGGTGAGCGGTAGGTGAGAAAGTAGGTGAGCGGTAGGTGGGAAAGTAGGTGAGCGGTAGGTGAGATTCTTAATTAGGAAGCTAATTAACAACAGTTAATTAAATTACGGTGGACCGGGTCTCCACATTACCCAACATAACCTACGAAGTTAACACAAATAACATTCTTTTAATCCACTTGTGTTTTTCTATTATTTCTTTTTTAGAACTTTTGCATCTTTACTGAGCTTTTTAACATGCAAATATGCGATATTTTTTGTGTGTAAAACATAGATAAATAGTTCATTCTCTATAATTTAAAATTCTCTAATACACGTTTTTTTATTTAAAATAAAATTAAAATAATGCATTATTTTCTTAGCTCTTGCAAGCAAGTAAATATTATGTGCGGCAAATACACGTCCAGACAAGAGTTCGGATCAGCCACATTCGGATCATCTTACAGTTCACCACACCTAATGTAAGCCGCATTCGGATCATCGTACAGTTCACCGCACCTAATGCAAGCAAGAAGATAGACACATGCATTGATTGACACGTGGCTCATCAATTCAAATAAATGCCTCATGTGAACACTTTTCCATAAAAATCTTCCTTTTCACCAAAAATTTTTAATGCGAAATTTAAATTGGAGGCATATGAAATTTATTTTCTTAATTATTGCAATAATCCATAATAACATATTTTACAAACTAATTGCAGCAGTAAGGAAAAAAAAAAAAACTCTGAATCACGGGATCTGATCACGTCACCAATCCACGTAGGTGTTGAAATTCGAAGCCATGTCGTACGAGATGTCTAGGGCTTGAAAGACTTGTGTAGTAGGCATGGAAAGCGACTCGAAGCAAATGCCTTTAAGAGTAAGCCGAAAGCTACAGGCAAAGGATTTCTCGTCTACTCATAAAAGCTGGTAGTGTATTTATCACGCGAGTAAAGGAGGATCTATCAGTCTCATACATGCAGATCTGCAAGCCTGAAATCGCAACTACAAGAGTAGGCACTACATCGCTGCATCAGACGAATTAATAATGTTCATCTAAATTGAAAGCAGGCAGAGCAGCAATTAGGGCTGTAAACGAGTCGAGTTTGAGCAAGTTCAAGTTTGGCTCGTGTTCGGCTCGTTCGAAACTGCTCGTGTTTGAAATCGGCTCGTGTTCAAAATTGGCTCGTGAATAGTGTGTTCGTGTTCTGCTCGATTTAAATATTCGGGTTCGTGTTCGGCTCGAAATTGGCTTGATAAAATTAAATTGAAAAAAATAGATGTAAATTGTTGGATTCAAACCTGGACCAAATATACTCAAAAGAAACATTATTTATGTTACCTTACGAGTTGTTATGATTTAAACTTAGATATAAATATATATAATATATTATTATATAAATAATATATGCAGTATATTATTATTATTATTATTATTATTATTATTATTATTATTATTATTATTATATATATATATATATATATATATATATATATATATTTCGAGCTAAAACGAGCCGAACATGAGCGAACAAAGAGTTGTTCATGTTCGGCTCTTTTATAATTCATGCTTTAAAAATTGGTTCGTGTTCGGCTCGTTTACTTAAAAAACGAGCCGAACACTAGTTGTTCGCGAATAATGAGCTTTTCTGATAGCCCTAGCGGCAGCACGTCCTTTTACCAAGAGATTATAAATTGCATATGTTTTTGTTCGGCTTGAGTGGCGTCTATAAAAATTACTGTTTAGTGAAGCAGCTCTCCGGAAAATTAATTTTCGTTAATTCTAATCGCAGCTGGCCTTCTCTGATTTTTTATTTAGATACATCTTATTAATTTATCATGTTGAATTACTTGCTATAAAATTTGTGGCAATAGATTAGGGGCGGTTTATCTTAATTTGTCTTAAACATTTATAGAATAATAATAATAATAATAAAAGAAACCGAAAAAAGAAAAATTTTACATGAAGAATTAAGAAAAAAATATCATAAGGCTTAAACTAGACAAAATAATAAGATATTTTGTAATAATGAGCTCAATATGGCTAAAAGTCTTCTTTTAGTAATGAAAATAGTGGGGGTGAAGGTGAATATTCAAGAGATACACTATGCGTAAAAACCAAAATTACCAGCTGAAAAATAAGTTGGTAATGGCATGAATTTCCACTGAAGATTGCCATCATAGGTTGAAATTTGGTGGAAAACAATCTTGCGCTAAAACGGCAATCGCAAAAGAGTTTGCGTCAAATAATGTCCGCCGCAAACATTTGCAACGGTTTTACGTCTGATTATTTGCCAGTCATTATACTTGCGACGAAAATGATCATACGTACTATTAGCGACTGAACTTGCGTTTAATTTTTTCTACTAGAAAATTGTGTTAGATTTGCGTCGACGTTATAGCTGTAGTATAGCTTGTGCTAGAATTAAATAGCCACATATTAACGATTAAATTAGTGTGTGTGTGTATATATATAATTAATCAAAATTTTCACACATGCAAATAATAATCATAACATTCCACACTAACATCAACCATCTCTCACAATATATTTAACAAATATATATAGAAATTCACAACGAATGTAATCATCATACAAAACTTCAGAAAAATCTAGTAAATCATCCAAAATATCAATTCCTAAAATGTTTACAAAATAAATATACAGAAAATCTCACATCCAAATAGAAAATTAAAAAAATAAAAATAAAACCCTACGGGGCATCATCGTCGTCATCCTCATCTGACACATCATTATAAGAGGTACCTTCCAACGATGTTGTATGGCAGTTTGCATTTGCACAACTTTGGCCTTGAGTTTGTCATTGTCTCATCTCTGGCACACAAATCAACATTGTATTTCATTTGTGGTTCAACTAATTGGGTTACATGCCAGTCAAGTTCCTCATCAGCCGATGACGAGACCTCCGACTTTGAGTTGAACGGGAGTGCTCGCCCCCAACCAAGAAAATTTAAGTCTTGATCCATAATTTTGTTGTTACAATCATGAACCTATTACAAATTTTAATATATAATTATTTTTAATTTTAGTGTTCAATTTCCATGCTAGTGAATTGAGGAGTTATTAGAATGTACTTGTAATTTGAATCGCATAGGAAATTCTTCTTTAATATTTTTTTTAACAAAGTCGTTAGCTACATTTAAATTGCTGGTAAATAACATGATCACATCATTGTAAATTATGTAGAAGATCAATATGAAACTCCTAGTAATAACTTAATTAGATTTTAAGTGTTAAAAAAATTACTCAAGAAATGGTTGAACTTCATCGCAGTTAAAAGAAAAATATAAAGTCGATGTTTGATGCTTCTTATCATTGAGATATCATGTAACATGTCTCTCTGATACTTCACCTGAGATGTGAAATACATATAACATAGGTTGCAAATGCACCTCATCAATTGTTTGATCCATTAGCATTTGTTACTCAAAATAATATGAATAGAAAGTAATCNACGTGGCTCATCAATTCAAATAAATGCCTCATGTGAACACTTTTCCATAAAAATCTTCCTTTTCACCAAAAAATTTTAATACGAAATTTAAATTGGAGAGATATGAAATTTAATTTCTTAATTATTGCTATAATCCATAATAACATGTTTTACAAACTAATTGCAGCAGTAAGAAAAAAAAAGAAAAAAAGAAAACTCTGAATCACCGGATCGGATCACGTAACAAACCACCTAGGTGTTGAAATTCGAAGCCATGTCGTACGAGATGTCTAGGGCTTGGAAAGACTTGTGTAGGCATGGAAAGCGACTCGAAGCAAATGCCTTTAAGAGAAAGCCGAAAGCTACAGGCAAAGGATTTCTCGTCTACTCATAAAAGCTGGTAGTGTATTTATCACGCGAGTAAAGGAGGATTTATCAGTCTCATACGTGCAGATCTGCAAGCCTGAAATCGCAACTACAAGAGTAGGCACTACATTGCTGCATTAGACGAATTAACAATCTTCATCTACATTGAAAGCAGGCAGAGCAGCAGCTAGAGCTGTAAATGAGTCGGGTTTGAGCGAGTTTAGGCTTGGCTCGTGTTCGGCTCATTCGAAACTGCTCGTATTTGAAATCGGCTCGTGTTCGAAATTGACTCGTGAATAGTGTGTTCGTGTTCTGCTCAATTTAAATATTCGTGCTTATATTTGGCTCGAAATTGGCTCGATAAAATTAAATTGAAAAAAATAAATATAAAGTGTTGGATTCAAATATGGACCAAATGTACCCAAAAGAAGCACTAATTACATTACCACACGAGTTGTTATGATTTAAACTTAGATCTAAATATATATAATATATTATTATATAAATAATAAATGCAGTATATTATTATATAAATAATTTTATATATATATATATATATATATATATATATAT
>JXCR01131043.1:51024-64804 GCA_002079205.1 Phalaenopsis hybrid cultivar | reverse complement strand
TATATATATATATATATATATATATATATTTCGAGCTAAAACGAGCCGAACATGAGCGAACAAAGAGTTGTTCATGTTCGGCTCTTTTATAATTCATGCTTTAAAAATTGGTTCGTGTTCGGCTCGTTTACTTAAAAAACGAGCCGAACACTAGTTGTTCGCGAATAATGAGCTTTTCTGATAGCCCTAGCGGCAGCACGTCCTTTTACCAAGAGATTATAAATTGCATATGTTTTTGTTCGGCTTGAGTGGCGTCTATAAAAATTACTGTTTAGTGAAGCAGCTCTCCGGAAAATTAATTTTCGTTAATTCTAATCGCAGCTGGCCTTCTCTGATTTTTTATTTAGATACATCTTATTAATTTATCATGTTGAATTACTTGCTATAAAATTTGTGGCAATAGATTAGGGGCGGTTTATCTTAATTTGTCTTAAACATTTATAGAATAATAATAATAATAATAAAAGAAACCGAAAAAAGAAAAATTTTACATGAAGAATTAAGAAAAAAATATCATAAGGCTTAAACTAGACAAAATAATAAGATATTTTGTAATAATGAGCTCAATATGGCTAAAAGTCTTCTTTTAGTAATGAAAATAGTGGGGGTGAAGGTGAATATTCAAGAGATACACTATGCGTAAAAACCAAAATTACCAGCTGAAAAATAAGTTGGTAATGGCATGAATTTCCACTGAAGATTGCCATCATAGGTTGAAATTTGGTGGAAAACAATCTTGCGCTAAAACGGCAATCGCAAAAGAGTTTGCGTCAAATAATGTCCGCCGCAAACATTTGCAACGGTTTTACGTCTGATTATTTGCCAGTCATTATACTTGCGACGAAAATGATCATACGTACTATTAGCGACTGAACTTGCGTTTAATTTTTTCTACTAGAAAATTGTGTTAGATTTGCGTCGACGTTATAGCTGTAGTATAGCTTGTGCTAGAATTAAATAGCCACATATTAACGATTAAATTAGTGTGTGTGTGTATATATATAATTAATCAAAATTTTCACACATGCAAATAATAATCATAACATTCCACANTTCGCTTGAATTCAGTGAATGACATGATTACTCTTGGTGACAATACATTGAACAACCTGAGGGCAAACTCCCCCGGGGTGGTGAATAAAAGGCGACACTTCAGTGCGTCGGTGATCCTCATCAGACACACAATCAACTTGAACTAAGCTATATAGTCTTTTGGATTAGCTCCACCCAAGTAGGGATCTAATGTTGGGATCTTGAATCTCTATAGGGGCTCAACCTCAATGATTTGCTAAAAGAACATACTCTCTTGTTGTCAGGGCACCTCGATATATATAATTAATCAAAATTTTCACACATGCAAATAATAATCATAACATTCCACGCTAACATCAACCATCTCTCACAATATATTTAACAAATATATATAGAAATTCACAACGAATGTAATCATCATACAAAACTTAAGAAAAATCTAGTAAATCATCCAAAATATCAATTCCTAAAATGTTTACAAAATAAATATACAGAAAATCTCACATCCAAAGAGAAAATAAAAAAAAATAAAAATAAAACCCTACGGGGCATCATCGTCGTCATCCTCATCCAACACATCATTATAAGAGGTCCCTTCCAACGATGTTGTATGGCAGTTTGCATTTGCACCACTTTGGCCTCGAGTCTGTCACTGTCTCATCTCTGGCACACAAATCAGCATTGCATTTCATTTGTGGTTCAGCTAATTGGGTTACATGCCAGTCAAGTTCGTCATCAGCCGACGACGAGACCTCCGACTTTGAGTTGAACGGGAGTGCTCGCCCCCAACCAAGAAAATTTAAGTCTTGATCCATAATTTTGTTGTTACAATCATGAACCTATTACAAATTTTAATATATAATTATTTTTAATTTTNAATTCCTAAAATGTTTACAAAATAAATATACAGAAAATCTCACATCCAAATAGAAAATTAAAAAAATAAAAATAAAACCCTACGGGGCATCATCGTCGTCATCCTCATCTGACACATCATTATAAGAGGTACCTTCCAACGATGTTGTATGGCAGTTTGCATTTGCACAACTTTGGCCTTGAGTTTGTCATTGTCTCATCTCTGGCACACAAATCAACATTGTATTTCATTTGTGGTTCAACTAATTGGGTTACATGCCAGTCAAGTTCCTCATCAGCCGATGACGAGACCTCCGACTTTGAGTTGAACGGGAGTGCTCGCCCCCAACCAAGAAAATTTAAGTCTTGATCCATAATTTTGTTGTTACAATCATGAACCTATTACAAATTTTAATATATAATTATTTTTAATTTTAGTGTTCAATTTCCATGCTAGTGAATTGAGGAGTTATTAGAATGTACTTGTAATTTGAATCGTGTAGGAAATTCTTCTTTAATATTTTTTTTAATAACAAAGTCGCCAGCTATGTTTAAATTACTGATAAATAACATGACCACATCATTATAAATTATGTAAGAAGATCAGTATGAAACTCCTAGTAATAACTTAAATAGATTTTAAGTGTTAAAAAAATTACTCAAGAAATGGTTGAACTTCATCGCAGTTAAAAGAAAAATATAAAGTCGAGGTTTGATGCTTCTTATCATTGAGATAACATGTAACATGTCTCTCTGATACTTCACATGAGATCTGAATTACATATAATATAGGTTGCAAATGCACCTCATCAATTATTTGATCCATTAGCATTTGCTACTCAAAATAATATGAATTGAAAGTAATTATCTCATGCAGGATTCATGCCTAGCATATGGATCCCAACATTACATTATTTAGTAAACTATCATAATGAGTTTTTAAAATTTAAATAATTAGACATGTAAAAGATACACATCACAGATGGATGCGTCCACATGTATTGTACCGTGCCCCTGCTATAACCTCGTAAGATAGATGTATAAAAAAATGCTTAATAAAGATGACATGGTCATTTACATATCAGGTGGTAAGTTATATGGCTTAATAATTGTTGGCCGACATGAGTTGGGTTGTAAAACCTTACTATATTTTGTGAACCCATCTGCATATACGTTAAAGCCTAACGCTGAATGATTTGGCTGCAAACTTAGAATAATTATGATTGAAATGTTTTCGGGCTTCTCTATTTGTCAGATGACCCAGAAAATTAGTATGACCACATCTATTATAGTGTCATGTCTTGTGAGGAGCTATACACATAGATGTGAATGGTCTTTGAAGACAGGGAATGAGCGAAAAGTAGAAGAGATGCTTGTATAAAACATACTTTTATTTCTAACTTTTTAGACCTTGTGGTTTAAATCTCTCAACACCATAAAACTTGCATTGTGTCTTGAGTGTGTTTTCCCATAAAATACAACATACAACCATTAACATAATAAATGAGCAAAGGCTCTTGCTCTTCCCATGTCTGATATTCAAAAGAGCCTATGAACTCTTCTGTAGTTTTTGGATGCTGGAAAACTGTGCCACAAATATTCATTTGAATTCAGTGAATGACATGATTACTCTTGGTGACAATACATTGAACAACCTGAGGGCAAACTCCCTCGGGGTGGTGAATAAAATGTGACACTTCAGTGCGTCGATGATCCTCATCAGACACATAGTAAACTTGAACTAACCTATATGGTCTTTTGGGTTAGCTCCACCCAAGTAGGGATCTAATGTTGGGATCTTGAATCTCTATAGGGGCTCAACCTCAATGATTTGCTAAAAGAACATACTCTCTAGTTGTCAGAGCACCTCAGTAAGTTCGAACTGATGCCAATCGATTGGCGTCGACCCAACACTGTCAAAGTTCTGGGAGTCACATCTTCTGTCCAAATTTAAGGGGCTCTTCGATCATTCGGTGTCGGCCCTTCCTCTTGAGGATGCTCCTCTCTTCCCTGAGCGAGTGCCTCTCAAATGATATTTAGTATTTGATCCTTCAGCACTTGGATTTGTTGTTTCATTAATTCTCTTATGCACTCCATATTACCGATGTTACAGATAAGAGTGATCCTCCATATGTTGTTCCTCTTCTTAAATGTGACATTATTCATGCTCACCGCATTTTTTAGTATATTAAATCCTAATTTGCTGTAAAACACACCTTAATTATTAAATCATTTGAAAGGAAAGAGAGAGAGAGAGAGGATTGAATAGTAACAACTATCAGTGTGTTTTAACTATCATCTCTTATTCATAAAATGATCTCTTTATTTACAAGAAAGAATGTACAATATAGTGATATTACAATTTTGCCCCTGTTTTAATGGGGGTTGTACAAGATATTCTAGGTATTTTACATATGTGAGTTTATCGATTGACTGCTCTCTGGCTAGGCCTGTTGGGATACTATGGCTTCAACTTCGTGAGGCCAATCCAGTCAGCTAGGCAGAGCCAACATCACTGATTGGCTGAGCTTGATTAGTTTCGAGTCAGCAAGAGAGATTCGATAGTCTTTGCTTTATTGATCGATTGATCTTAATCTGGTTAACGAACCTCGATCACTAAATGAGAAGCTCGTATTGGTGATACAAGACTGAGCTATCATATTGAGGGTGAATCATCGTAGCATGGTATATAGCTGGTTCCTAGACGAGGAGAGCCTGTGTGATGATTATAATACTCTATTTTATTATCAATTCTTTGTCCCTTTTGTGGAGCATCTGAGGCATCCATGGGACAGTTGGTGATAATGAGGAACTTGATAATTTTCTCAGGTTAGATTTACTGGAAGGTTGGTTGATGCCTTCAATCAGCTTTCTTACAATGTGTAGCTCGGATGCTTATCTATCTTGCATCAGCTCGATTAGTTCAAATGCAAATCGATCAACCTCTTATTTGTCCTTCTTTTGGCTTGGTCGGCATTCAGGTTTGGCTCAGAAGGCTACTTCCAATCGAATAAGTGGATCTCCTTATCTTCCATTAGTGGGCCCTCCTTTGTTGAACTTCCTCTTTTTTGGACCTTTGGATCTCTTTAGGTTTCGCACGGGAACATTTTTTATGTATAAATGCTAAGATATTGAGCATCACTCTACCGTCATGAATCTTCCAACATATAACACTTATAATCCTATTATAGGTTTGATACCTTAAGTTTGCTATACAAGTTACTACATAAGAAATAAAAATGCATTGTTCAAAGTAAAAAAATATAAAATAGCTAGAGCTGTAGCCTAATGATGAGATTGATCCGTCGAACTAGTTCACTGATTTGCCTCGTTAAATTGATTGACTGCATAGATAAGCCAAGCTTACCTGCTGAATTATATGACTAAATTTGCTTGGATAATTGACCAAACAAATTATTTAGCATGGTTGTTTTGTTAAACTGGCGTGTTAAAATCAGACTATTAAATTTGTAGAAGTCGAATCACCGCTAGACTTAAATTCGGTCTAGGAGAACACACACACACACACAAACACATAGGNTTTAATTTTAGTGTTCAATTTCCATGCTAGTGAATTGAGGAGTTATTAGAATGTACTTGTAATTTGAATCGCGTAGGAAATTCTTCTTTAATATTTTTGTTAACAAAGTCGTCAGCTACGTTTAAATTGCTGGTAAATAGCATGATCACATCATTGTAAATTATGTAAGAAGATCAATATGAAACTCCTAGTAATAACTTAATTAGATTTTAAGTGTTAAAAAAATTACTCAAGAAATGGTTGAACTTCATCGCAGTTAAAAGAAAAATATAAAGTCGATGTTTGATGCTTCTTATCATTGAGATATCATGTAACATGTCTCTCTGATACTTCACCTGAGATGTGAAATACATATAACATAGGTTGCAAATGCACCTCATCAATTGTTTTATCCATTAGCATTTGTTACTCAAAATAACATGAATGGAAAGTAATTATCTCATGCAGGATTCATGCCTAGCATATGGATCCCAACATTACATTATTTAGTAAATTATCATAATGAGTTTTTAAAATTTTAATAATTAGACATGTAAGAGATATACAACACAAATGGATGCATCCACATGTATTGTACTGTGCCCCCTGCTATAACCTCGTAAGATAGATGTATAAACAGATGCTTAATAAAAATGGCATGGTCATTTACATATCAGGTGGTAAGTTATATGGCTTAATAATTGTTGGCCGACATGAGTTGGGTTGTGAAACCATACTATATTTTGTGAACCCATCTACATATACGTTAAAGCCTAACGTGGAATGATTTGGCTGCAAACTTAGAATAATTATGGTTGAAATGTTTTCGGGCTTCTCTATTTGTCAGATGACCCAAAAAATTAGTATGACCACATCTATTATAGTGTCATGTCTTGTGAGGAGCTATACACATAGATATGAAGGGTCTTTGAAGACAGGGAATGAGCGAAAAGTAGAAGAGATGCTTGTATAAAATATACTTTTATTTCTAACTTTTCATACCTTGTGGTTTGAATCTCTCAACACCATAAAACTTACATTGTGTCTTCAGTGTGTTTTCCCATAAAATACAACATACAACCATTAACATAATAAATGAGCAAAGGCTCTTGCTCTTCCCATGTCTGATCTTTATAAGAGCCTATGAACTCTTCTGTAGTTTTTGGATGCTGGCAAACTGTGCCACAAATATTCGCTTGAATTCAGTGAATGACATGATTACTCTTGGTGACAATACATTGAACAACCTGAGGGCAAACTCCCCCGGGGTGGTGAATAAAAGGCGACACTTCAGTGCGTCGGTGATCCTCATCAGACACACAATCAACTTGAACTAAGCTATATAGTCTTTTGGATTAGCTCCACCCAAGTAGGGATCTAATGTTGGGATCTTGAATCTCTATAGGGGCTCAACCTCAATGATTTGCTAAAAGAACATACTCTCTTGTTGTCAGGGCACCTCGATATATATAATTAATCAAAATTTTCACACATGCAAATAATAATCATAACATTCCACGCTAACATCAACCATCTCTCACAATATATTTAACAAATATATATAGAAATTCACAACGAATGTAATCATCATACAAAACTTAAGAAAAATCTAGTAAATCATCCAAAATATCAATTCCTAAAATGTTTACAAAATAAATATACAGAAAATCTCACATCCAAAGAGAAAATAAAAAAAAATAAAAATAAAACCCTACGGGGCATCATCGTCGTCATCCTCATCCAACACATCATTATAAGAGGTCCCTTCCAACGATGTTGTATGGCAGTTTGCATTTGCACCACTTTGGCCTCGAGTCTGTCACTGTCTCATCTCTGGCACACAAATCAGCATTGCATTTCATTTGTGGTTCAGCTAATTGGGTTACATGCCAGTCAAGTTCGTCATCAGCCGACGACGAGACCTCCGACTTTGAGTTGAACGGGAGTGCTCGCCCCCAACCAAGAAAATTTAAGTCTTGATCCATAATTTTGTTGTTCCAATCATGAACCTATTACAAATTTTAATATATAATTATTTTTAATTTTAGTGTTCAATTTCCATGCTAGTGAATTGAGGAGTTATTAGAATGTACTTGTAATTTGAATCGCGTAGGAAATTCTTCTTTAATATTTTTGTTAACAAAGTCGTCAGCTACGTTTAAATTGCTGGTAAATAGCATGATCACATCATTGTAAATTATGTAAGAAGATCAATATGAAACTCCTAGTAATAACTTAATTAGATTTTAAGTGTTAAAAAAATTACTCAAGAAATGGTTGAACTTCATCGCAGTTAAAAGAAAAATATAAAGTCGATGTTTGATGCTTCTTATCATTGAGATATCATGTAACATGTCTCTCTGATACTTCACCTGAGATGTGAAATACATATAACATAGGTTGCAAATGCACCTCATCAATTGTTTTATCCATTAGCATTTGTTACTCAAAATAACATGAATGGAAAGTAATTATCTCATGCAGGATTCATGCCTAGCATATGGATCCCAACATTACATTATTTAGTAAATTATCATAATGAGTTTTTAAAATTTTAATAATTAGACATGTAAGAGATATACAACACAAATGGATGCATCCACATGTATTGTACTGTGCCCCCTGCTATAACCTCGTAAGATAGATGTATAAACAGATGCTTAATAAAAATGGCATGGTCATTTACATATCAGGTGGTAAGTTATATGGCTTAATAATTGTTGGCCGACATGAGTTGGGTTGTGAAACCATACTATATTTTGTGAACCCATATGCATATACGTTAAAGCTTAACGTTGAATGATTTGGCTGCAAACTTAGAATAATTATGGTTGAAATGTTTTCGGGCTTCTCTATTTGTCAGATGACCCAAAAAATTAGTATGACCACATCTATTATTGTGTCATGTCTTGTGAGGAGCTATACACATAGATGTGAAGGGTCTTTGAAGACAGGGAATGAGCGAAAAGTAGAAGAGATGCTTGTATAAAATATACTTTTATTTCTAACTTTTCATACCTTGTGGTTTGAATCTCTCAACACCATAAAACTTGCATTGTGTCTTCAGTGTGTTTTCCCATAAAATACAACATACAACCATTAACATAATAAATGAGCAAAGGCTCTTGCTCTTCCCATGTCTGATATTTATAAGAGCCTATGAACTCTTCTGTAGTTTTTGGATGCTGGCAAACTGTGCCACAAATATTCATTTGAATTCAGTGAATGACATGATTACTCTTGGTGACAATACATTGAACAACCTGAGGGCAAACTCCCTCGGGGTGGTGAATAAAAAGCGACACTTCAATGCGTCGGTGATCCTCATCAGACACACAGTCAACTTGAACTAAGCTATATAGTCTTTCGGATTAGCTCCACCCAAGTAGGGATCTAATGTTGGGATCTTGAATCTCTATAGGGGCTCAACCTCAATGATTTGCTAAAAGAACATACTCTCTAGTTGTCAGGGCACCTCAGTATGTTCGAACCGATACCAATCGATCAGCGTCGACCCAACACTATCAAAGTTTTGGGAGTCACATCTTCTGTCCAAATTTAAGGTGCTCTTCGATCATTGGGTGTCAACCCTTCCTCTTGAGGATGCTCCTCTCTTCCCCGAGCGATTGTCTCTCAAATGACATTCAGTATTTGATCCTTCATCTCCCGAATTTGTTGTTTCATTAATTCTCTTATGCACTCCATATTACCGGTGTTACAGATAAGAGTTTATCCTCCATATGTTGTTCCTCTTCTTAAATGTGACATGATTCACACTCACCACATATTTTAGTATATTAAATCCTAATTTATCTGTGAAACACACCTTAAGTATTAAATCATTTGAAAGGGAAGAGGGAGAGAGAGGATTGAACAGTAACAACTATCAGTACTTTTTAACTATCATCACTTATTCATAAAATGATCTCTCTATTTATAAGAAAGAGTGTACAGTATAGTGATATTACAATTTTGCCCCTGCTTTAAAGGGGGTTGTACAAGATATTCTAGGTATTTTACATATGTGAGTTTATTAATCCATTGCTCTCTGGCTAGGCCAGTTGGGATAATATGGCTTCAACTTCATGAGGCCAATCCAGTCGGCTAGGCAGACATCACCGATTGGCTGAGCTTGATTAGTTTCAAGTCAGCAAGAGAGATTCGGTAGTCTTGGCTTTATTGATCGATTGATCTTAATCTGGTTAACGACCCTCAATCTCTAAATAAGAAGCTCGTATTGGTGGCGCAAGACTGAGCTATCATGTTGAGGGTGAGTCATCGTAGCATGATAAGTAGCCGGTTCCTAGACGAGGAGAGCCTGTGTGATGATTATAATACTCTATTTTATTATCAATTCTTTGTCCCTTTTGTGGAGCATCTGAGGCATCCATGGGAAAGTTGGTGATAATGAGGAACTTGATAATTTTCTCAGGTCAGATTTACTGAAAGGTTGGTTGATGCCTTCAATCAGCTTTTTTTACAATGTTTAGCTCAGATGTTTATCTATCTTGCTTCAGCTCGATTAGTTCAAATGCAAATCGATTGACCGCTTATTTGTCCTTCTTTTGGCTTGGTCGGCATTCGGGTTTGGCTCGGAAGGCTACATCCAATCGAATAAGTGGATCTCCTTGTCTTCCATCAGTGGGCCCTCCTTTGTTGAAGTTCCTCTTTTTTGGACCTTTGGATCTCTTTAGGTTCTGCACGGGAACATTTTTTATGTATAATGCTAAGATATTAAACATCACTACACCGCCATGAAACTTCCAACATGTAACACTTATAATCCTATTATAGGTTTGATACCTTAAGTATGCTATATAATTTACTAAATAAGAAATAAAAATGCATTGTTCAAAGTAAAAAAAATACAAAATAGCTAGAGGTGTAGCCTAATGATGAGATTGATCTGTCGAACAAGTTCACTGATTTGCCTCGTTAAATTGATCGACTGCATAGATAAGTCAAGCTTATCTGCTGAATTATATGGCTAAGTTTGCTTGGCTAATTGACCAGACAAATTATTTAGCAGGGTTGATTTGTTAAACTGGAATTTTAAAATCAGATTATTAAATTGGTAGAAGTCGAATCACCGCTTGACTTAAATTCGGTCTAGGAGAACACACACACACACACACAAGCACNTATATATATATATATATATATATATATAATCTGACTGTATTCAGTTGATAGGTAGACTGACTATGATTTTCTATCCATGTGTTTAAATATATAATCATACTCAGGCTATTAATCAGCTAAATAAAATCAAATAATATTTCGTTAAATTGATCAAATAGATTATCTCATAAGTATTGATAGAAATTAAATTATTTCCCACAAAAACAGAAACAAAGATTTTTATTCATTTCAAACAGCCCTAACGGCAATGATAGCTAGCACCATGTAAGCCGGAAAACAGAGCACCATGCATGATGCCACAACTAATCCTCATGCCATTTTCCAAAAAAAAAAAAAAACTAATTCTTATTGGATGATATAACAATATACACCACTAAGAGTNTATATATATTTATTTATTTATTTATTTATGACCTTTGAGTCGTTTCTTCTGGAACTACAAGCACCTTCAACTTTTTGACCTTGATCAACTCCTCGATCAAGTTTTGGAGATGTTGACATTCTTATGTGTTATGGTCATGATTTTGGTGATAGGTGTAGTATTTCGTTAGGTCTCAGAGATAAAACTCTGGTTTTTATCAGGGGTGCTCTCTTAAAGTACTTTATATCTAGATGTCCTCCACTATCTCGGCTATCGAGACTCTCAATGAAGTCATTTTTGGTAGCTCTTGTTTGGGCAATAGATGCTCATTGTAATGAGTCGATCACTGGCCAACGTATCAAGCTTGACTCCCTTATTTGTGTGTTCTATCCATTTGCCTTGTGATCTTGGTGTTGCCCAACATATTTGTACTTTGGAGAGGTGAAAGGCGTGATTCATCTCTTGATCTCCACCTGTTACCTTACAGAGCCATCTTCTGGGGGCTATAGTTGGAGGATTCTCCTCTGGAGGAAGTGGGGTTGGAGTTATAGTCTTAGAATAATATATAGTTATTGGCCATCTCTAATAATTCGACAAGTCTATTTGGACACAACAGACCCAAAAGCGCNTTGGTCATCTCTAATAATTCGACAAGTCAATTTGGACACAACAGAACCAAAATAATACCAAAAATTGTCCTTCTTTTAGTCCTTGAGCTAGGGTGGAGTGAGCTACTATGGCTCCAAATTTCGTATTTCCAACATCTCCTTATGGAAATGGATAATAAATGAGTGAAAGTTTTCGTTCTACCCTTATTTGATATGTAGAAGAGCCTGTAAATTCTTTTGTGGCTTCTGGGCACTGGCAAACTGTGCCACAAATATTTATTTGAGTCGGTTAATGATGTGATTACTCCTAGTGAAAATGCATTGAACTACCTTAAGGCCAACTCTCTCAGTGTGGTGAAAAAAGGCAACACTTTAGTGCATCTATGATCCTCAGTAGACACATTGTCGACCCGAATGAGGCTATGTTATAAGTTGAATTGATTCTACCCTTATTGGACTCCAATGTTTGGATCTTAAACCTCTCTAGAGGCTTAGCTTTGGTGATTTATCGAAAGAATACATTCTCTAGTTTTCGGGATTCCTTAGCACGCCCGAACTATTTCCAATTGATTGATGTTGACACAACACTATCAAAGTACTGAGAGTCTCTTTCTCTGCCCAAATCTTAGAGGGCTCTTTAGCTGTTGGGTGTCAACCCTTTCTCTCGAGGAAGTTCCTCCCTTACCCAAGCTAGCGCCTCTCGGATGACATCCAACATTTAATCCTTCAGCTCTTGGGCTTGTTGGTTCATGAACTCTCTTGTGCGCTCCAAATTATCAATGCCTTTAATATGAGTTTCTTCTTTGTGTGTTACTCCTCTTATTGTATGTGGTATGATACATGCTCATCACACCTTTTAGGATGTTGAAACCTGATTTGTTTGTGAATCACACCCTAAGGAATAAAGCATTTGAAAGGAGAGAGAGAGAGAGAGAGAGAGAGAGAGAGAGAGAGAGAGAGAGAGGAGTGAATAGTAATGAATAGCAATACATTTGGTCTATCTTTTCTTATTCATAAAATGATCTCCCTATTTATAAAAAAGAGGGTATAATATAATGATATAACATTTCTACCCTCACTTTAATGAGGGCTATAAATGTTATTCTAGGTACTTTACATATATGAGTTTATCGTTTGACAGCTCTTTAGCTCGGTTAGCAAACTAATATAGCTTCAACTTGACAAGGCCAATCTATTCGGTTAGTTAGAGCAAGCATCATCGGTTGGCTGCGCTTGATTAGCGTTAGGTTGACATGACTGATTCAGTGGGCTAGACATTGTCTATTCGTTGATCTTGGTCTATGTATCGACTCACAATCTCGGGATAAGGAGCTCCCATCGATGGGATGACATTAAACCATCATGTAGAGGGTGAATCACCGTAACAAAAAAAGTAGCTCATTCCAGGATGATGAGAGCCTATGGGATGACTATAATACTCTATTATATTATCAATTCTTGGTTCCTGATGAGGAACCTTGGGACGTCCGTGAGACAGTTGGTAATAGTGAGGAATTCGATTCTTTTCTTGGGTTGGATATATCAGAAGGTAGGTTGATGCTATCAATAAACTTTCTTACAGTAGTATGCTCGAATGATTATCTCTCCTGCTTTAGTCTAATTGGTTCAAATGTGGATGTTTCGGTCAATCTTTTTATCTTTCTTCTGACTCGGTGGGCTTTCATCTTTGGCTCAAACAGTTACATCTAATTAGATAAGGGGTTTACTCATCTTCTATCATGGGCCCTCTTTTGTCGTAATTCATTCCTTCTGGACCGTTGGATCTTCACGGGATCGGAGCTGGCACATTTTCTTATGTTCAAACGCTAAGACATTAAATATCACTTCACCACTGTGAATCCTCTGACACGCAACACTTATAATTTTATTATAAGTTTGATTCAGCCTTAGGTATGTTGTATAAGTTGCTACATAAGAAACAATAAATGCAAGTGGGAAAAAAAAAAACTAGATGTGCAGACTAATCAAGAGATTGATTTGCCAAGCAAATTTATTGAATTGATTGACTAAACCGCTAAATTACCTAGTTGAATTGATCGACTGCATCGACGAGCCAAGCTTATTCACTGAATTATTTAGTCGAATTTGTTTGGCTAATTTACCAGATAACTTGATTCGCGGAGTTGATCAGTAGAACTCACTCGCCTTAAGTTCAGTCTAGGTGAATTTAGCTATACATAATTAGTTCCATGATTCTAACTTAAATTATATATATATATATATATATATATATATATATAT
>JXCR01131043.1:21653-40480 GCA_002079205.1 Phalaenopsis hybrid cultivar | reverse complement strand
TATATATATATATATATATATATATAATATAATATAATTAAACAAAAATAATAATATAAATCCAAAATAAAAGTAGAGACTAAATTTTATCTGAAACACAATTATATCAATCTATTAAACAGAATCTTAAACAAGAAACTTACATGAAAAAAAATTAAATAATCTTTGAAAAAAACTTGAATTTAATTTGTTAAAAGTTGAAGGCGAATTATGTTCATATTTACAAATAAATCTAGCATACTAGATATCAGCAAAGTTTCTGAAGGCATTAGAATATGGCAATTGATTAGGACTATCATACAAAACTTGAAGAAAAAAGAAGAAGGTGAAAGGGAGCTTGTTAGTTAAGTAGTAAGCTCAAATGCCAGTGAATTTCTGACAAAAAGTAGCCGAGATTCTTAATTAAATTTTTCTCCCAAGTAATGTTGTGGAGATTGCCTTATTTTCCAATGTTGGGTGAGGTGAACAACTCCTATTACCGGCGAATAGACCCATTGTGTTGGTCCATCTTTCTACAAATGGATAAGCCATATCGATATTGCTATTGATCACTTTCACATACTTAGATTTTTATTGGACTGCCAATCTAGTATCTTATTTTTATACTTTTTTAATTTATTGTTCAAATTTCAACAAAATTTTTTCATAAGTTATTTTTAATTTTCTTTGAAGGTTAAGTAGTAAGGGATTAATTTTGTTGTAGTAGATATGCTCTCATTGTTCTTAATCATTAATTGAGAGATATATTCATACTCTCAACAACTCCATTTCATTATGGAGTTTATTGTGCCATTCTCTTCATGTCATTTGAAAGATACAATAACTTTTTACTTTACATAGTTATGCTCCCTATCCATTGTCTGTCATAGGCATTTTATTTTAAGCCCATTGTTTAGCAAACTTTTCCCCTACATAAAGTTGGAGGCCTAGTTTGCTTATATGACTTGGCATTTTATATTGGAGCTTTTAATTTTCCTTGTACTGGTGATAGCTCCTACCATTCATATGTTATTAATTAAATTGAGTATGCATGTTTTGTTGCCAGGAGAAATCATAAAGACATATTCTGTCACTTTGCAAGTACTACATTAAAAATAGCATGATATGTTTTCATCTAGCAATCCCATGGAGATCAAGTTTCTCCTGGTACCAAACATTTTGTAACTTTGTTCTGCTTTCAAATATTTTCTTTTATCTAATCATCATCACTTCATCAATAGCTAAAATTCTCAAGGGTTAATCATAATAACCCAATATATGCTAATTTAACATTAGATGTTTATTTGAGGAAGATTGGATAAATACTCTGGAAGCCAACATTTATAATTTCATAGTACTGCTTGTCCAAAATATAAGTATTCCAAAATATATTCCACAAAGACATTGAAGTCACTTATTTTGGCTTTTAACTTCATTCTGAGGATTAAATCTATTGTTTATTTGGGATTCAAATCTATTGTTATATAGCTTCATGCTGAGTGATTTATGATATCTGCTGATCTCCTTCCAAATATAATCCCAGCTTTCCGATTGTAATGAAAACAAGTAGGGAACATTTACATGCATACCACTGAATTTACATATCTAACACCTAAATTATGCTTTCTACACTTATGCCACCCAGATCTATCATATCGCACCATAAATGTCATCATTTTAACTTTTAGAATATAAAATACATTTTTTCATGTAAAAGTAAAGTGATTTGGTAGTGAAAATTGAAGTCTATATGTCAGATATGTGAATACATAAAAATTTAGTGTTATGATTGTAAATCTTCCAAATAAAACCGTAGAACTTGATTTTCACAAAGTTAAAAGTTGAACGCATTAAAGTACTCAACAATTGAAGCTTCCTCCAATATATATATTTCTTAAGAAAAAACAGAAAAAAAATGCAACAGAAAGAATTACAGAAACAGACTACAAATAAGACTCAAGTAAGACGCATCAAACAACAAATCATAACCCATGTTGAAGTTTACTGGAAAACACCAAATGTTTAAATGGAGATATCAAAACAATACCCAACAATTCAACATTGGCAGCTTCCCACTTAGCACCTACACATTAAACGAAGGAAAGACAGAATATGCAATTATAATTAAAATTGAAACGTCGGATTTCAAGCAGAAATCTCAGTGTCATTGGAAGAGAGATCGTGCTTCGATGATGTCTTCTGTTTTCTCCCATTCCTCCTGTTGCTTCCTCTGCCAACCGAAGACGGCATTGCCTCGTTGGTCTGTCATCACAACACACAATTCACATTAAGACCTCCGCATCAAATGCTCATTTGATCTCCACATAGCATCATTTTGAGAGAGGTACAAAAATATTATAGCGTTGGAAGTTAATTTTGATTTTTAACAATTTTCATTCAAATGATGTGTTTGGAAAAGTTCATAGTTTTCCACAAATATGTTTCAGAATTTAACCAAACAAGCCCTTGAAAATCAGTGAGCAATGAAGAAATAAAAAAAATAAAATAAAACGTAAGTAGTGAGAAATAGATTATCATTCTCTACTCTGCAGCTAGTTAAGATGAATTTTATTTTTATTCTTATGTTAAAACATGTATTCTTACTGTTAAAAAATTTAAAAATATTTTTAAAAACAATCTTATCTATTTTTTTTATTTCTAAAATAAAAAATATAAACAATATACTCAACAAACATAAATTCTAAAATAAAAACAATAAACCAAAAAAATAAACACGATTCCAAATGACTTTTGTTGAGACATTTAGGCCAAAGAAACACAAGAAACGACACAAATCCAGAAGAAAATACAAAGATTTAACGAGACTCGACAAATATGCCTACATCATCGGGAGTAGAGCGGCGTTTTCCTTCAATTCAAAAAAAGAGTACAGAATTCAAAATAATGGCCTAAGGTTACAAATAGGCAAATATATAATCCTGGAGTGCAATACGTAATCACAGAATTACCTTTGTACCGTACCACGGGGTGTTGCCTCCGCACCCCCAACCCACGTAATGAAACTCCCCAGATTGGACAGATGTTTCCGCTCCGCTCCAGGATCTGTCCCTTATATGGTATATGAGTCATATCTAACAAATCTCCACCTTGGCGAATATTCAGCCCCTTAGGAGAAAGAAAATACCTTGGAGCTTCTCACATGCACCGAAGTGGGTTGGGCTACCATGTTGTCTAGTAACTGTAAACATTCAACAAGTTCAAACAATGCAAGAGCTTGTTGATAGTAACTGGCTTAGTCAACATATCAACTGCATTTTCATCAGTATGAATCTTCTGCAACAGTATCTCACCATAAGTAATCAATTCTTTGATCTTGTGATACCTGACATCAATATGCTTAGTTCTCGCATGGTACACCTGGTTCTTAGCCAAAAAAATAGCACTTTAACTATCACAATGCAACTAAATTTCGCCTTGCTCAACACCCAGTTCCTTTATTAGCCAAGGAAATCATAAGGATTCTTTAGCAGCTTCAGCTACTACCATGTACTCAGCTTCAGTTGCAGACAATGACACAACAGATTGAACTATTGATTTCTAACATATAGGTCTTTCACCAAGAGTAAACACATACCCAGTTGTAGACCTTTTGTCATCCAAATCACTTGCATAGTCTGAATCCATGTACCCCACAACTGAAGGATCATCATGGTGACTGCCAAAAATAATTTTGTCCTACAGTGCTCTTCAGGTACCTGAAAATCTAGTTGACTGTTTCCCAATATCAATTTCAACTTTAAATATGTATTTGCAGACTTGACTAACAGCATGAGCCAAATCAGAGCGAGTACATTCCATTGCATACATTAAACAGTCAACTGAATTGGCATATGGAACCTTTACTATGTCTTCCATTTCCCCATCTGTCTTCAAACACTATTCTGATGAAAGCTTAAAATGATATGTCAATGGAGTGCTCACGGGTTTTGCTTCGGGCATCTTAAATCTGTCCAGCACTTTCTCAACATACCCTCATTGAGACAAACATAGTCATTTTGAGCCTCTATCCCAATGAATCTTCATTCCAAGAATCTACTTTGTAGGACCCAAGTCTTTCATGTCAAATTTCTGGCTCAATAAAGCTTTCAAACCAAAGATAACATACATATTTTTTGCAACAATCAGTATATTGTCAACATACAGTAAAAAAAAATAATAGAATCATTATCGAAGCTTTTGATATAGACACAACAATCATCCTCACATCTCTTGTAGCCAATTTGAATCATGTAGAAGTCGGAATGCTTGTACCATTGACTTGGAGAATACTTCAACCTATACAACGATTTCTTTAATCTGCAAATCAGATGATTCTGTTCAAGATGAGTGAACCCTTCTGTCTGTTTCATGTAAATTTGCTCTTCTAAATCACGATGCAAGAATGCAGTTTTAACATTCATCTGCTTCAGATGCAAATCTCAAATAGTTACTAAAGCAAGCACTGCCCTGATTGAAGTATTTCTAACCGCAGGATAAAAAATTTCATCATAACCTATCTCTTTCTGCTGTGAAAAACCCTTTGCTACCAGTTAAGCCTTGAACATTTACGCTTCTTTTTCTGATATTACTGGTTTCCTTTTGTACACTCACTTGCACCCAATATTCTTCTTTCCCTCAGAAAACTACTAGCTCCCATGTGCAAATTTTCTGCAAAGACTTCATCTCCTCAGTCATTGCACCTATCAATTTCTCTTTCTCCTGGCTGGTGATAGCTCCTTGGAAAGTGGCTGGATCATCGCTGCTGATGAGAAGTGCACAAGAGACCAAGTCTTTATAACTCAATCTGTTAAGAGGTCTTATATTGATGTGTCTCTGTCTATCTCTAGTTAGATTGTAATTCTACAATTTATCTGTTGGAATCACCAGGTGCTGATTCTGAACTATCAACTATCTCAGTTGCTACTGGATGTTGTTCTAGATGAATCTGCACTGTATCTGAATTAGAACTATTCATTTGCATCTTGTCTTGATTCTGCTGCAACATGAATTGTTCATCAAAAACTATATCTCTATTGCAATTGGATCCCAAAACTTGTATCATTTCACACATTTCTTGTAACACAGAAAGATGCATTTATTGAATTTTACATCAAGTTTTGATCTTTTATCTCGAAGTACATGCACATAAGCAGAACAACGAAAAATTCGTTAATGATCAAAATTAACCGGATTATTTGTCCATACCTCTTCTACAATCTTGTCACCTAATGATGCCCGAGATGATCTATTGATGAGATAACATGTCATATTCACAGCCTCAGCCCAGAAACTTTTATGAAGCTCTGCATTCAGTCTCAAGTATCTTGCTCTCATTTAAGGACCTATTCATCCTTGCTGCAACGCCATTCTGCTGTGATATCTTGCACACTAACAATGTCTCTGAATCTCATGCTTCTTACAAAATTTCTGAAACTGCGAATATGTGTATTCTGTGTCATTATCAGACCTCAAATATTTGATATTTATGTCATTTTGATTCTCCACCTCAGCTTTCAACAGCTTGAATTTGGAGAAAACTTCAAATTTTTTGCTTCAAGAAATACACTCAAACTTTCCGAGAGAGATCATCAATAAATGTAACATAATACAGAGATCCCAATAACAATTCCCTGATTGGGCCTCATACATCAGAATGCACATAATCAAGAATCCCTTTAGTTTTGTGTTATTCAATAATGAAATTGATTCTAATCTGTTTCCAAGAACACAAAACTTACAAAAATCGAGTTTGCAGCTTTTAATACCATGTAACAACTTTCTTTTATGCAATTCAGTCATCCCACGTTCACTAAGATGACCCAGACTCCTATGTCATATATTTGTATTATTTTCATCTGACTCAACAGAATGAATTTCACCTACAACTATACTCCCCAACAGTTTGTAGATATTACATGCAGTTAACATTTCTTTCATCAAAGTCAGTGCACTTTTAATAATTCTGATGATTTTTATATCCTCATTCGTCTTAGGAATGAAACAATTTCTATGTAGAGTGCCCAAGGAAATCAAATTCTTCTTCAAATTTGGAATATGTCTAACATCACATAATATTCTAACAGTGTCATCATACATTTTAATTCTGATTTCACCAATATCAACAATATTGCAACGTCTATCATCATCTAAATAACTCTTTGTTAGGTGTTTTGTGATAAGAGCACTTGAATAAAAAATTCATCCATCCATAAACTGAGTTGATGAAACATAAAACATATCATCATCATCGCAATCTGAAATGCCCTCGTGAACTCCACCTGGATGAAGTCGCCTGGTCGCGATGCCACGAATCCCTCTGCGCGGCGGAAGAAGCCACGCCGAAGCTTTTGGAAGAACCTTCAGTCACGCGAATCTGAAGCCTACTGGAAGAACCCTCGGTTGCGCGAAGCCTTCGTCCTCTGCAAATAACCGAAGCCGCGCAGAAACTTCTCCTTCCTCGATCGAAACTGTCATTCGATCTTCTGCTCGCGAACTGCTCAAAGCCGCACAAATCTCTCTCACCTCCTGGTAGCAAAAGAAGGGGCGACGTACGCCGGGTCGCGATTCGTCTACTCTTCATGCACCGAACGCCGAACCTTTATCTTCGTCGACAAACTGCCGCAATTCGTCGAAGCCCTAGCCGAACCCTTTCTGCCAAATCTACTTCTTCCCTGCGCCGAAATTTCTCCTCTATACCCTAAAATCTCGCTTGGATTATACTTTTGAGAAATTTAGAGCAAAGAAACACAAGAATCAACACTAATCCAAAAGAAAATACAAAGATTTAATGATGTTCAACAAAGATGCCTACGTCATCGGGAGCAGAACGACGACTTTCCTTCAATTCAGAAAAAAATTACAGAATAGAGAATAAAAAACTAGGGTTACAAACAGTCATATATATAATCTTGGAAGACAATATATAATTACAGAATTACCCACGTACCGTACCGCGGGGCGTTACCCCTGCACCCCAACTCACATAACAAAACTCCCCATATTGGACAAATGCTTCCGTTTCACTCTGCTCCGCTCCAAGATCTATTTCTTATATTGTATATGAGTCATACCTAACAACTTAATTTATTATTTATTCTTAAGGTTTTTCTTCACCATCCCAACTTCAAATGGCTAAACTATAGAAAATACAAGCTTCTCCTTGGCACAACATAAAAATATCAACCAGATTAATTAATTTTAGTCTAAAAATAAATTTTATGTTAACTTTTTTAAAAATATAATGTTTGTATTCAACAAAATGAACCTTCCTACAACTCGAATACGGATAGGGCAGAATCTCAAAGACCAGCCAGATTTTACAGGCAAAATAAAATCCGGCGGATGCAGTTCAACAAATGCTTCTGCATATAAAAAAAAATTGCCTGGTATGCAATTATTCATTGTGCCGGTCCAAGGTTGTAAAATATGTCAGCATCTGCCTATGCTCTCCTTTGCCCAATTCCCCCTACCTGCTTCTATCCGTCATTTTATAGCCTGGCCCGCAGTATACTTTTAGTTTAAATATTCTAGATGAAAGTAAAAGGTTTACCTCACCTTAAAATACAAGAATATTAAATAATTTATATGCTAATTGTATTAAAATATTCGGATAACCCTATAGCACTATGTCAAGAAAGGCTACTGGCTACATAGAAAAATAAATAAATAAGNCCGCTTCGCTCCGCTCTGCTCCGCTTCGTTACAGCGTCTGTCCCTATATGATATATGAGCCATACCATAACACCTCCATATAATGGTGATTTCACCCACAAGTTAAATCATCCTATTCCTCACATGTTCAAAGTTCTGCAATTGGCTATGGCTCTGATGAACCTTACAAACAATCTAATTACAATAAGAGNTATATATATATATATATATATGTATATATATAATATAATATAATTATGTAAATATGTCAATATAATTAAATTAACAAAAATAATAATATAAATCGAAAATAAAAGTAGAGACTAAATTTTATCTGAAACACAATTATATCAATCTATTAAACAGGAAACTTACATGAAAAAAAAATAAATAATCTTTGAAAAAAACTTGAATTTAATTTGTTAAAAGTTGAAGGCGAATTATATTCATATTTACAAATAAATCTAGCACACTAGATATCAGCGAAGTTTCTGAAGGCATTAGAATATGGCAATTGATTAGGGCTATCATACGAAACTTGAAGAAAAAAAAAAGGTGAAAGGGAGCTTGTCAGTTAAGTAGTAAGCTCAAATGCCAGTAAATTTCTGACAAAAAAGTAGCCGAGTTTCTTAATTAATTTTTTCAATGTTGGGTGAGATGAACAACTCCTATTACCGACGAATAGACCTATTGTGTTGGTCCATCTTTCTACAAATGGATAAGCCATATAGATATTGCTATTGATTACTTTCACATACTTAGAGATCTTTATTGGACTGTCAATCTAGTATCTTATTTTTATACTTTTTTAATCTATTGTTCAAATTTCAACAAATTTTTTTTCATAAGTTATTTTTAATTTTATTTGAAGGTTAAGTAGTGAGGGATTAATTTTGTTGTAGTAGATATGCTCTCATTGTTCTTAATCATTAATTGAGAGATATATTCATACTCTCAACAACTCCATTTCATTATGGAGTTTATTGTGCCATTCTCTTCATGTCATTTGAAAGATACAATAACTTTTTACTTTACATAGTTATGCTCCCTATCCATTGTCTGTCATAGGCATTTTATTTTAAGCCCATTGTCTAGCAAACTTTTCCCCTACATAAAGTTGGAGGCCTAGTTTTCTTATATGACTTGGCATTTTATATTGGAGCTTTTAATTTTCCTTGTACTGGTGATAGCTCCTACCATTCATATGTTATTAATTAAATTGAGTATGCATGTTTTGTTGCCAGGAGAAATCATAAAGACATATTTTGTCACTTTGCAATTACTATATTAAAAATAGCATGATATGTCTTCATCTAGCAATCCCATGGAGATCAAGTTTCTCCTGGTACCAAACATTTTGTAACTTTGTTCTGCTCTCAAATATTTTCATTTATCTAATCATCATCACTTCATCAATAGCTAAAATTCTCAAGGGTTAATCATCAGAAAAAAGGATAAATTTTCATAACTCAATATATGCTAATTTAACATTAGATGTTTATTTGAGGAAGAGTGGATAAATACTATGGAAGCCAACATTTATAATTTCATAGCACTGCTTGTCCAAAATATAAGTGCTTCCAAAATATATTCCACAAAGACATTCAAATCACTTATTTTGGCTTTTAACTTCATTCTGAGGATTAAATCTATTGTTTATTTGGGATTCAAATCTATTGTTATATAGCTTCATGCTGAGTGATTTATGATATCTGCTGATCTCCTTCCAAATATAATCCCAGCTTTCCGATTGTAATGAAAACAAGTAGGGAACATTTACATGCATACCACTGAATTTACATATCTAACACCTAAATTATGCTTTCTACACTTATGCCACCCAGATCTATCATATCGCATCATAAATGTCATCATTTTAACTTTTAGAATATAAAATACATCTTTTCATGTAAAAGTAAAGTGATTTGGTAGTGAAAATTGAAGTCTATATGTCAGATATGTGAATACATAAAAAATTAGTGTTATGATTGTAAATCTTCCAAATAAAACCGTAGAACTTGATTTTCACAAAGTTAAAAGTTGAACGCATTAAAGTACTCAACAATTGAAGCTTCCTCCAATATATATATTTCTTAAGAAAAAACAGAAAAAAAATGCAACAGAAAGAATTACAGAAACAGACTACAAATAAGACTCAAGTAAGACACATCAAACAACAAATCATAACCCATGTTGAAGTCTACTGGAAAACACCAAATGTTTAAATGGAGATATCAAAACAATACCCAACAATTCAACATTGGCAGCTTCCCCCTTAGCACCTACACATTAAACGAAGGAAAGACAGAATATGCAATTATAATTAAAATTGAAACGTCGGATTTCAAGCAGAAATCTCAGTGTCATTGGAAGAGAGATCGTGCTTCGATGATGTCTTCTGTTTTCTGCCATTCCTCCTGTTGCTTCCTCTGCCAACCGAAGACGGCATTGCCTCGTTGGTCTGTCATCACAACACACAATTCACATTAAGACCTCCGCATCAAATGCTCATTTGATCTCCACATAGCTTCATTTTGAGAGAGGTACAAAAATATTATAGCGTTGGAAGTTAATTTTGATTTTTAACAATTTTCATTCAAATGCTGTGTTTGGAAAGTTCATAGTTTTCCACAAATATGTTTCAGAATTTAACCAAACAAGCCCTTGAAAATCAGCGAGCAATGAAGAAATAAAAAAAAATAAAATAAAACGTAAGTAGTCAGAAATAGATTATCATTCTCTACTCTGCAGCTAGTTAAGATGAATTTTATTTTTATTCTTATGTTAAAACATGTATTCTTACTGTTAAAAAATTTAAAAATATTTTTAAAAACAATCTTATCTATTTTTTTTATTTCTAAAATGAAAAATAAAAACAATATACTCAACAAACATAAAATCTAAAATAAAAACAATAAACCAAAGAAATAAACACGATTCCAAATGACTTTTGTTGAGAAATTTAGGGCAAAGAAACACAAGAATCGACACAAATCCAGAAGAAAATACAAAGATTTAACGAGACTCGACAAATATGCCTACATCCTCAGAAGTAGAGCGGCGTTTTCCTTCAATTCAAAAAAAGAGTACAGAATACAAAATAATGGCTCAAGGTTACAAATAGACAAATATATGATCCTGGAGTGCAATACGTAATTACAGAATTACCTCTGTACCGTACCACGGGGCGTTGCCCCCGCACCCCCAACCCACGTAATGAAACTCCGCAGATTGGATAGATGTTTCTACTCCGCTCCAGGATCTGTCATTTATATGGTATATGAGTCATACATAACAAATCTCCACCTTGGCGAATATTCAGCCCCTTAGGAGAAAAAAAATTTGAGTTTCTCACATGCACCGAAATTGGTTGGGCTACCATGTTGCCTAGTAACTGTAAACATTCAACAAGTTCAAACAATGCAAGAGCTTGTTGATAGTAACTGCCTTAGTCAACATATCAACTGCATTCTCATCAATATGAATCTTCTGCAACAGTATCTCATCATAAGTAATCAATTCTTTGATCTTGTGATACCTGACATCAATATGCGTAGTTCTCGCATGGTACACCTGGTTCTTAGCCAAAAAAATAGCACTTTAACTATCACAATGCAACTAAATTTCACCTTGCTCAACACCCAGTTCCTTTATTAGCCAAGGAAGTCATAAGACTTCTTTAGCAGCTTCAGCTACTACCATGTACTCAGCTTCAGTTGCAAATAATGACACAATAGACTGAACTATTGATTTCCAACATATAGGTCTTTCACCAAGAGTAAACACATACCCAGTTATAGACCTTTTGTCATCCAAATCACTTGCATAGTCTGAATCCATTTACCCCACAACTGAAGGATCATCATGGTGACTGCCAAAAATAATTTCATGTCCTACGGTGCTCTTCAGATACCTGAAAATCCAGTTGACTGTTTCCCAATATCACATTTCAACTTTAGATATGTATTTGCAGACTTGACTAACAGCATGAGCCAAATTAGGGCGAGTACATACATTGCATACATTAACCAGTCAACTGCATTGACATATGAAACCTTTACTATGTCTTTCATTTCCCCATCTGTTTTCAGACACTGTTCTGATGAAAGCTTAAAATGATATGTCAATGGAGTGCTCACGGGTTTTGCTTTGGGCATCTTAAATCTGTCCAGCACTTTCTCAACATACCCTCATTGAGACAAACATAGTTATTTTGAGTCTCTATCCCGATGAATCTTCATTCCAAGAATCTACTTTGTAGGACCCAAGTCTTTCATGTCAAATTTCTGGCTCAATAAAGCTTTCAAACCAAAGACACCATACATATTTTTTGCAACAATTAGTATATTATCAACATACAGTAACAAAAAATAATATAATCATTATCGAGGCTTTTGATATAGACACAACAATTATCCTCACATCTCTTATAGCCAATTTAAATCATGTAGAAGCCGAAATGCTTGTACCATTTACTTGGAGATTATTTCAACTGATACAACAATTTCTTTAATCAGCAAATTAGATGAATCTGTTCAAGTTGAGTGAACCCTTCTGTCTGCTTCATGTAAATCTGCTCTTCTAAATCACAATGCAAGAATGTAGTTTTAACATTCATCTGCTTCAGATGGAAATCCCAAATAGTTACTAAAGCAAGCACTGCCCTGATTGAAGTATGTCTGACCGCAGGAGAAAAAATTTCATCATAATCTGTCTCCTTCTGCTGTAAAAACCCCTTTGCTACCAGTTAAGCCTTGAACATTTACCCTTCTTTTTCTTATTGTACTGGTTTCCTTTTGTATACTCACTTGCACCCAATATTCTTCTTTCCCTCAGAAAACTACTAGCTCCCATGTGCAAATTTTTTGCAAAGACTTCATCTCCTCAGTCATTGCACCTATCAATTTCTCTTTCTCCTGACTGGTGATAGCTCCTTGGAAGGTGGCTGGATCATCGCTGCTGATGAGAAGTGCACAAGAGGCCAAGTCTTTATAACTCAATCTGTTAAGAGATCTTATATTGATGTGTCCCTGTCTATCTCTAGTTAGATTGTAATTCTACAATTTATCTGTATTGGTGAGTCTCTGTCTATCTCTAGTTAGATTGTAATTCTACAATTTATCTGTATTGGAATCACCAGGTGTTGGTTCTGAACTTTCAACTATCTCAGTTGCTACTGGATGTTTTTCTAGATGAATCTGCACTGTATCTACATTAGAACTGTTCATTTGCATTTTGTCTTGATTCTGCTGCAACATGGATTGTTCATAAAAAACTATATCTCTATTGATCATCATCTTCTTTGCAATCGGATCCCAAAACTTGTATTATTTCACACATTTCTTGTAGCCCAGAAAGATGCACTTATTGAATTTTACATGAAGTTTTAATCTTTTATCTCGAAGTGCAAGCACATAAGCAGAACAACGAAAAATTCGTTAATGATCAAAATTAACCGGATTATTTGTCCATACCTCTTCTACAACCTTGTCACCTAATGATGTCTGAGGTGATCTATTGATGAGATAACATGTCATATTCACAGCCTCAGCCCAGAAACTTTCATGAACCTCTGCATTCAGTCTCAAGTATCTTGCTCTCACTTAAGGACCTGTTCATCCTTGTTGCAACGTCATTCTGCTGTGATGTCTTGCGCACTAACAATGTCTTTAAATCTCATGCTTCTTACAAAATTTCTGAAACGACGAATATGTGTATTCTGTGTCATTACCAGACCTCAAATACTTGATATTTATGTCATTTTGATTCTCCACCTCAGCTTTCAACAGCTTGAATTTGGAGAAAACTTCAAATTTTTGCTCCAAGAAATACACTCAAACTTTCATGGAGAGATCATCAATAAATGTAACATAATACAAAGATTCTTCCAATAACAATTCCCTCATTGGTCCTCATACATCAGAATGCACATAATCAAGAATCTCTTCAGTTTTGTGGTATTCAGTCATAAAACTGATTCTAATTTGTTTTCCAAGAATACAAAACTTACAAAAATCGAGTTTGCAGTTTTTAACACCATGTAACAACTTTCTTTTATGCAATTCAGTCAACCCACGTTCACTAAGATGACCCAGACGCATATGTCATATATTTGTATTATTTTCATCTGATTCAACAGAATGAATTTCACCTACAACTGTACTCCCAAACAGTTTGTAGATATTACATGCAGTTAACATTTCTTTCATCAAAGTCAGTGCACCTTTAACAATTCTGATGATTTTTCTATCCTCATTCGTCTTAAGAATGAAACAGTTTTTATGTAGAGTGCCCAAGGAAATCAAATTCTTCTTCAATTTTGGAATATGTCTAACATCACATAATGTTCTAACAGTGTTATTATACATTTTAATTCTGATTTCACCAATATCAACAATATTGCAGCGTCTATCATCATCTAAATAACTCCTTGTTAGGTGTTTTGTGATAAGAACACTTGAATAAAAAATTCATGCATCCATAAACTGAGTTGATGAAACATAAAACATATCATCATCATCGCAATCTGAAATGCCCTCATGAACTCCACCTGGACGAAGTCGCCTGCTCGCGATACCGCGAATCCCTCTGCGCGGCGGAAGAAGTCACGCCAAAGCTATTGGAAGAACCCTCGGTCACGCGAATCTGAAGCCTACTGGAAGAACCCTCAGTTGCGTGAAGCCTTTGTCCTCTGCAAACAGCTGAAGTCGCGCGGAAACTTCTCCTTCCTCGATCGAAACTGTCATTCGATCTTCTGCTCGCGAACTGCTCAAAGCTGCGCAAATCTCTCTCACCTCCTAGTAGCAAAAGAAGGGGCGACGTACGCCGGGTCGCGATTCGTCTGCTCTTCCTGCGCCAAACGCCGAACCTTTATCTTCGTCGACGAACTGCCGCAATTCGTCAAACTCTGAAGCCCTAGTCGAACCCTTTCTGCCAAATCTTCTTCTTCCTTGCGCCGAAATTTCTCCTCTATGCCCTAAAACCTCGCTTTGATTATACTTGTTGAGAAATTTAGAGCAAAGAAACACAAGAATCAACACTAATCCAGAAGAAAATACAAAGATTTAACGATGTTCGACAAAGATGCCTACGTCCTTGGGAGTAGAACGGCGGCTTTCCTTCAATTCAGAAAAAGAGTACAAAATACAGAATAAAAATCTAAGGTTGCAAACAGTCATATATATAACCTTGGAATATAATATATAATTACACAATTACCCACGTACCGTACCGTGGGGCGTTACCCCCGCACCCCAACTCACATAACAAAACTCCTCATATTGGACAAATGCTTCCGCTTCACTCTACTCCGCTCCAAGATCTATTTCTTATATGGTATATGAGTCATACCTAACAACTTAATTTATTATTTATTCTTAAGGTTTTTCTTCACCATCCCAACTTCAAATGGCTAAACTATAGAAAAGACAAGCTTCTCATTGGCACAATATAAAAATATCAACCAGATAAATTAATTTTAGTCTAAAAATAAATTTTATATTAACTTTTTAAAAAAATATAATGTTTGTATTCAACAAAATGAACCCTCCTACAACTCGAATACGGATAAGGCAGAATCTCAAAGGCCCAACCAAATTTTACAGGCAAAATAAAATCCGGCGGATGCAGTTCAACAAATGCTTCTGCATACAAAAAAAAAATTGCCCGGTATGCAATTATTCATTGTGCCGGTCCAAGGTTGGAAAATATGTCAGCATCTGCCTATGCTCTCCTTTGCCCAATTCCCCCTACCTGCTTCCATCCGTCATTTTATAGCCTGGCCCGCAGCATACTTTTAGTTTAAATATTCTAGATAAGAGTAAAAGGTTTACCTCACCTTAAAAAACAAGAATATTAAATAATTTATATGCTAATTGTATTAAACTATTCGGATAACCCTATAGCACTATGTCAAGAAAGGCTAATGGCTACATAGAAAAATAAATAAATAAACTTAAATAGATTAGCCTGTATTGTCTTCGTCATATTAAACAATTTGCAAATGGGAAGATAAAATAGAATCCGTATAAAGCCGAAACCGGAATCAAGTCGTTTTCCTCAACGCCACTGCTCAACTTGCATTGGTTATTAGGTGCAGGGATGAGTGGATGGATAACTATTGACGAATGAATGAAATTAGTTGTGTTCTACAAAAAAAGAAACACTGTATTACAAAATTAGAAAAATAAAGGCAAATAACACCCCAAAACTTAATGAGCCCAACAAAAAATATTACGGAAATTGACATACAATATTAAAATTTGACATGATAAAATTAATATTTATATTTATAATACTATTGTGATAGACCTATGTATGAAAATAGTGAATTTAAATTTTTAAAAGCAGTTAATAGTGGTATTTTTAGCGTGATATTAAAAATTTGAGTGCTTTGTATGTAAATGCTCAAAAATACTAAACAAAACTTCGATATTGATAAATATTTTGCTATTATTGGTCATTGGGTATTGGCACTAACTATATATAGATGCAACCTTATTTACTGATGTGGAGTAAACCTATGATAAGGAAATATGAGCTTCAGTGATGTCCATGCATCAAGAGTGTGATTAAATAATGATGATACCATAACTNGATAAGAGTAAAAGGTTTACCTCACCTTAAAAAACAAGAATATTAAATAATTTATATGCTAATTGTATTAAAATATTCGGATGACCCTATAGCACTATGTCAAGAAAGGCTACTGGCTACATAGAAAAATAAATAAATAAACTTAAATAGATTAGCATGCATTGTCTTCATCATATTAAACAATTTGCAAAAGGGAAGATAAAATAGAATCCGTATAAAGCCGAAACCGGAATCAAGTCGTTTTCCTCAACGCCACTACTCAACTTGCATTAAAAAGCACAAGTTATTAGGTGCAGGGATGAGTGGATGGATAACTATTGACGAATGAATGAAATTAGTTGTGTTCTACAAAAAAGAAACACTGCATTACAAAATTAAAAAAATAAAGGCAAATAACACCCAAAAATTTAATGAGCCCAACAAAAAATATTACGGAAAATGACATACAATATTAAAATTTGACATGATAAAATTAATATTTATATTTATAATACTATAGTGATAAACCTATGTATGAAAAAGTGAATTAAAATTTTTAAGAGCAGTTAATAGTGGTATTTTTAGCGTGATATTAAAAATTTGAGTGTTTTGTATGTAAATATTAAAATTTGGGTGTTATATATGTAAATACATGAGAATTGTGTGATATATATGTAAATGTTCCAAAATACTAAACAAAACTTCGATATTGATTAATATTTTGCTATTATTGGTGGCACTAACTATATATAGATGCAACCTTATTTACTGATGTGGAGTAAACCTATGAAAAGAAAATATGAGCTTCAGTGATGTCTATGCATCAAGAGTGTGATTAAATAATGATGATACCATAACTAGCATTATATCACGTCAGGATTCATAGAATCTGGCAACGATTTGAAGGTTTTGACCAAGATCTGATGATCAAAATCCAAATCCACCATCAATTTGAAATCAAAATGGCTTTATTTTCTATTTTACAGGCAGGGTGAGCTTGAACCAGAAACTATGATTTTTTTTACTTTATTTCCAAACAACCAGTGTGCTACATATTTGAGCACTTCTCTATATCTAGATCGATCGGAGAACTAATATGTCATTGATAAGAGACATTTAAAAGCAATACATTTGCCTAAATGAGTTGATATATCCATCCCACGTGCACTTCACCAAAAACAAAGATATCGAAGTAACTTTGATCCCATCGTATATAAACACCATTTAAGGAGGTGATCAAATTGACGCTTGACTTCATTTCATTATTTATCCGTTGAGTTGCCATAGAGTTTTCTCCTGCCTTCAAGCTCCAGAATTGATTTGGGCTTATATAATCTCTTCACAAGAGACATTTCCTCTAATATGTTCATTGATTTATCAGCTATTTGTAGGCATGAAATAAACCCATGCTAAAGATGGTACCTTTCTCGAATCTCAACTAATTAAAAATCAACTATTAGCGCATTTATGCTCAATTTCATCTAGAGAAAATCATCCCATTCTAACTAATCAACTAAACATCTCTGTCATTCATGTATAAAGTTAAAGTTTACCAACAAACTCTGTCTAAACAGCTTTCTCAAAGGTGCATTGAAGTTTGATGTCCTCCATAAAAAATCATCCCAGCCTTAATAATCAACTAAATATCGCTGACAACCCAAGGTCTACAAGTAATCTGTCTAAACATCATTTTCAAAGGTAAGCAAATGTGCTAACTCGACTAATAAGTAGACCTCACTCTCCTTCAAACCGGAAGAGGGATTGTTGAGTTAATCAAGTACAAAGTAGTAGGACTACAACTCATCCTATATCATGAAGAATATGTATACAGCTCTTGAGGGCAATTTTATTCATACCCTTTGGGTCTATGTCTAATGAACGAGGAATTACAACATGAAATCATTCCTTTCATATGAGGTTTTGTCAAACAGGAATAGACCATCCCATCTCACGCATAATAATGGCAGTTACCATGATAATACTCTTGTGGTAACTTCCCTCCATCAAAACAATGCTTTTCCACCTTCTTGACCACCAAAACACAAAGAAGGATGATCTTGTTGACACGGTTAGCTCTATCTATCCACCTCAAGCAAACATAATAACAATGAAACATATTATAGATATAGAAGGGGTAAGTTAAATTGCCTCCATATAATGGTGATTTCACCCACAAGTTAAATCATCCTATTCCTCACATGTTCAAAGTTTTGCAATTGGCTATGGCTCTGATGAACCTTCCAAAAAATCTAATTACAATAAGACATCATATATATTCGAAGTACCTCACGCTCACTCTTATGCAAGATTCTTCCCATTAAACTTAAGGGACACACTTGTATTCCTCGCTCATAACTACAATGATGCCCTCGTTGAACTAGATAAACTTTTTATCAATTTTTTATCAACTAGTTCTTTTGCAAATCAAGAAATAACTACAAAGTCTCCTTGCATTGCCATGACATCTTTTCAAAATGATGGAGAAACATTAAAAAATCACTTAGATTTCCAACTGAGGATTCGAAGCATCTTTGAAGGATCTTCATGGGAGAATTCCACCCTAACCAATTCTAATCAGCCCAAATGTATGAAACTCACAATTATGTTGCAATAAATACCATGTT
>JXCR01131039.1:45031-63404 GCA_002079205.1 Phalaenopsis hybrid cultivar | reverse complement strand
ATCTCTTCTCTTTTACAACACTCTCAATATAAAAACTAAAATAAAAAGAATAAAATAAATATTTGGCGTCTGAAAACCTCTTTGTACTAACTCCCCAATTCAAGAAATTTCATAACTTTCTTTTTCAAGCACACTTTCAAAGACTCAATCTTCATTTTCTTATAAATCTCCAAAATGTGCCTTGGTATCTCTTCAAAATATGTCTTGATTTGATGTATTTCTCCAAAAGATTCCTCGTTTTGCAATAATTTTTGTCCATGGTGGTTGTAACCACCTATTAAGCCAATGGGTGCCTCAAAAACCTCTTCAAAATTCAGAAAAACTGAACTTATTCATCCAATAACTGCCACTTGCGCTTAAGCGCAGGGCCTCTGACGCTTAGGCGTGACTTTCTCTGTTTAACCAGTACTTAAGCGTTGGATCTGGCTCTTAGGTGCCAAAACACTGTTGCCCAATTTTTACCTATTTGCTAAAAATTTGATCTTTTTTCCACTCCTTTAAGCATTTTTCACCTTTTTACCTATACCTGAAAGAAAAACACACAAATACCTTCCATTAAAGCCCAATATCTCAAAAATAGGTATAAAAATGCATCTAAAAATACTATATATTTTAGGTGTATCAATGTGCAGAAAGGAGAGTTAAAAATGAGAGTCAGTGATCATGAAGTTACATTTAATATCTCAAAATCAATGAGATACCCAACAAAATGAAGGGATGATGAATGCTTCATAATGGATATTAATGTTTATTTGAGGAATGAATATTTCACAGATACATTTGAAAAGAAAACTGAAGAAGAATATTTGGAGTATAAAGAAGGGGATATAATTCAGGATGAATCTATAGAGGTGAGTAATGAAGAATTGGATTATGTTTAAAAAAATTTGGAATTGTTACATCCTACGGATAATAACAGAAATCTAATTTCTTCAGTTGTGAAACCCCTGAACTAGAAATGAAAACACTTCCGACACATTTAAAATATGTCTTTTTAGGAAATTTATCTACATTACCTTTTATCGTATCCTCATAATTAACCGAAGCACAAGAACAAAAGTTGTTGGAAACTTTAAGAAGATATAAAAAAGCCTTTGGATGGACGTCAGCTGATATCAAGGGAATCAGTCTTTTGATTTGTATGCACATAATTTAATTAGAATAACATCATGAACTAAAATTTTTTCCTTAAAGGAGATTAAACCATATGACGAAGGAAGTTGTTAAGAGATAAATTTTAAAATGGTTTGATGCTGGAATAATATATCTTATTTCAGACAATGCGTGGATGAGTCCAATTCACTGTGTTCCTAAGAAAGGGGGTGTGACTGTTGTGACAAATGAAAATAATGAATTAATATCAACAAGATAAGTCACTGGTTAGAAAATTTGCATTAATTATAGAAAATAAAATTTAGCCACTAGGAAAGATTGCTTTCCTTTACCTCTTTTGTACTAAATGTTGGATAGGCTAGCTGGGCACATAAATTTTTGCTTTTAAGATGGATATATCGGCTATCATCAATTTATTATAACTCCTGAGGATCAAGAAAAGACAACATTTACTAGTTCTTATGAAACTTTTGATTTTTGAATAATCTTTGGTTTATGTGTGCACCTACAACATTTCAAAGATATATGATGTCAATTTTTAGTGGTTTAATTGAAAAAGGGATAGAAGTCCTTATGGATAATTTTTCTGTGTTTGGAACTATCGGCGGGGAACATGTCATTTGCATCTTGGAATGAATATAAAATTTAACTTAATACACATATAAATTTGAATTTTATAAAAATAGTTTTTAATTTTTAAAAGTAATGTTTTAATTTTTTGAAAATACGAGACCAAACCGATCTCATATAGATAATAGTTTAAATAATCGAGCACAACACTGCAAGTGACATACCTATCCCGAGGAATAGACATATCATTTACTTGTGAGAATCGATTAAATTAACTAAATATATTATCACATATGTTTGGTTTGTGAATCATTTTTTATATAAGCCAACAAGTTCTCCTACCTAAAATGAATGATTACCTAGGGTTTATATTAAACCGGGTTCTTAAAGTTTTATATAAGGGAAAGCCCCTATAGTTAATTACATCCTAAATGACCAAAGTCACTTAAGAAGACTCGTAAGGGCAAGCCCCTATAGTTAATTACATCTTAAATGACCAAAGTCACTTAAGAAAACTCTCAATTTAGATCATAAAATCATGCCTTCAAGAATTTCAAAAGGTTAAGATTCTCAAGGTTGGACAAAGGAGTGTCAAATGGGAGAAGATCAAATCTGGAACATTTTATTTTGGAATTCAAAGGAAGAAAAACTAGGGGATGCCACAAATCTCGAGGAAAAGCTCAATGACTTCCCAAGCTATCTTATAGTTTGACTTCAATTTTGGTGAGATGATAATATTTAATGTTCCATCCTACCAATTATTATTATTATTTAGGGCTTACATTTGTGTGAGACGGTCGAACAAATAGCCTGGAAGATAGGAGGGTTTATGTCACAACAAGTGACAACCTTAGAGCCTAAGGCAAGTTAGGATATAAACTGCAAAATGTAATTGTGCAAAAGCCTAAAGCTGTGTTGAGTATTTATGTCGTACTAGGTGGACAACCTCGAAGTCCTATGTTTTGTTGTTTAATTCTAAAGAAGAGATTGTCGTTGTAGATCCTTCTGTTTTGCAGATCCATTTGCTCTCTCAAAGTTGTTCTTCTTCACATCGCCATCATGTTTCCCACGGTGTTAGCTCCAAGTTCCTCGTTGATGTAGCAATCCTAAAGTCTAAGGTTAAATGACAAGTTTCAGTTCAATCATGGGGAGGTTAAAGTTGATTAAAGCGATACTGGTAAGGATCCCAGGGTTCCCTCATTCCAGTATGACTATTTTCTTTTGAATTTACTTTGCTTAAACTATTTGTTAAGCTCATTTAAACTGGGCAAATCTCGTTAGCAACTGTGGATTACCACATCTCAGGGACACCTGTAAACTCAAAAGGATGTGTTATGAAATTGTTATTTTTGTTTTGGTTTTGAAAATGTTGTTTAATTTTGAAAACATTGATCAATTTTGGAAGGGTTGTTTTTGTTTTGATGTCGCATGCAGATTTGTTTCAAGTATTACAGAGTAAAGCAAATAAGTACAAGTAGGAGAGTATGTTGTAAGGTAACAAAAATTGCAGTACAAAAACATAAATGTCTACCTATCCTCTCCTCGCACTCCTGTTGAAAGATTAGGCTTGCATTATTTATAGAATTTTGCAGAAATTTAAATAAAATTACAGGAAAGAAAAATAGGGAAGAAGCTTCAAGCCACCCCTACTAAGTTCTATGTCGCAATCTTATGACCCCTTAGAAGTTTAATGGATTATTTTTTGGAACAAAGTATAATAGGTTCATTCGTCCTTCAAAATATCAAAAAGTTCATAGAGGTCTTAGGAGTATGACCCCAAACAACCTTCAAAATCCTTTGAAATGTTCCAAGTTCATTTGAACTTTATATATTGTTCATGTAATCATCCAAAGTTAAGTTTACTGTTTGACTGATTAAACTATCCTATACTCAGTGAACCTCATGTTTCAATTATCTCATGAGAGGGGTACTCAATTAATTATTTAAGGTTTCATTTAAAAGTTATATAAATGAGTGCCCTTGAGGGCAAGATTAGGTTATTAAGAATTTCATACTCACAATTAAAGTTATGGCTTGTGGTGTTTGTAAAATGTTCACGGTTAGTTACGTTTCTTTCCTAAACCTCATTAAACAAATCTAAATTAATTCTAGTTCACTACTAAGCCCTTAAGACTTATGTGTGAATGAGTTCAAGATTTTTAGGGATGTTAAATTATATCGTATTTTTAATCCTTATTAATGATTATATCACTCAAAAATTAACTAGGGGTTTTAAATTAGTGAATTATGATTTTTCAAAATCTAACCCCTCACCTTTTAATCATTTAATCTAATTGACCTCCCAATTATAATATTGGTGGGAAATTACAATTATACATTTATTGTAGAAAAGTGAAGAATTTATTTCTACTATTTAATCCTTTGTGTTTCAATAGTCTAAAAGAGTTCATTATGATTAAAGTTACTCATTTACCCATTTAATCAGTCCTAAAATTTAATTAAGGCATAAGAATAAAAAAATACCAATTTTTCCCCTAAGGTCCTCTACTTCATAACTTTTTAAAAAAACTCAAATGACTTTGAAATTTTATAGTACCCAACTCATGGGTCAAATAAAATATCAGATGAGAAAATGTAATTTTCTGATTTTTTTTTATTTCTTAATAATTATTTTATTAAAAAAATAGGGATTTTCAAAGCTAATTCATTTAATGAATCAAAACAAACTATCTATCCTTAGGAAAATTATTGATGACTCACCTAATTTAGAGGACCACTAGGATCAGTTTTCATGATTTTTCAAGTTATATTTTTTTATTTTAATTATTTAATGATTTTAAGTGTTAATTAAATATAAAAAATTAGTTTAGTTAAAAATTAATTTTTACATTTTTATTAAATTTCTCTAATTCTAGGGAACCCAAAGAAACAAATTCCATATTTTTGTGATTTATGTTTTATTTATTGTAATTGTTTTCGTGTAAAAATGTGGAAAATTCATTTTTTTAAGCCTTTAAAAATTATAACTTTTTTCAAAAAATTAGGAAAAATATTTTAATTGCTCCCAAGTGATTAAGGAACCAATTGTGACATTTTGGTGCACTTTTCAATCTTTAGTGATTTTTTGTCATTTTTTAACTATTTTTAATTATTTTTAAAATCAAATATTTACTATTTTCACTTTTATTTTTCACAGATGCCTATGATCACAAAGAAGTCAGAAAACCACTTTTACAATTTTTTGAGCTTTAATTTAAATTATATAATTATTTTAATGCAAAAATCAAATTTAGCTTCAAAAATCATTTTTAATGGGTAAATTAATTCAAAATGATTTCAAAGTGTTACACAAAGTTAATATGACTATTTTTTACAATGTGGGATGATTTTTTTGTGATTTTTATAATTTTCTTTTAATTTTCATATTTTTCTTTCATTTAATAAATTTAAATATACAAAATAATATGTTTGATTATTTAAATCCAATTAATATTTTTCCTAGAATCATTTGGTCACAGTGAACCTACCAAAATAAATTTTATATTTTTCTGATTTATATTTTAATTTTTATTATTTTTTAATTAAATAGAGGTGATTTATTTTGATAAATAGGGCTTCCACACTTAGAGGTGTTCTTTGACCTTAGAAAAATCAAAGAACATGCCTAAGGACAGGAAGCTTAAATCCTCAAAATCTTAAGTCATGGTAATTAATGTTTAATGACATATGATTTAATTAATTTTTTAAATATTTAATTAAATAAAAATAAAATATAAGTAAAAAAATTTTAATTTTTATTCTACATTGTTCTTCTTTATTCACGAAGCAAGAAGGTTTTTTTCTATTTTTCTACTTAGTCTAGTTAGCTGCCATGCCATCCTCGTACATGTTGAAGCACCTTGTGGAGCTCTCTGATTCGCTATGCTTTCTACCTCAGTTGCCACACATCTTACATTTATCGCTCAATTTCTTCGTCCAACATGATCTGCTCTATTCGTCTGATACACGCGCGATCGAACGGCTTCTAGTCATCGTCCCCAGTTGTCTTAAGAGAGTATTGCAACAAAAAGGAAGAGAAGAGATTCAAAGAAACTTCAAGAGTTGGGTGGAAAGGATTTGAGATAAGTTTTTATCTTTATGACTACATTTTGATTTAAATTTAGTCTTTTTTTTATTTGCATGATTTCTACTTTTAAGCTCAAGTGTGGTTGTGTTTTCTCCATGAATTCTGAGTAGTTTTCTTTATCTTTTTCCTTAAAATGATAAGTGATTAAGTGTTGGATGGAAGTTATGTGAAGTATTAATCTTTAATGTTGGAATAAAGTTGTGATGATTTTAAACCTTGTACTTCGTTTACTTCTTGATTTGGACAATTAAGATATTAATATCTATTATGAAAACATGTAAGATCTGTGATGGTATATTATTAGTCAACTAATGGTAAGAATCACATGAGATTGTATGAATGAGAATGTAATTCATATGGTTGAGTGCAAATAAATTTTAAAATAAACTTTGAAGTGTGTAGAATTAGGACTTTAGAATGATAGGCTAAAGCACCCAATTTGGTTTATAGTTTTAGGTTTTGACATGAGATGTTAGCCCCGAAGTGGAGGGAGATGAGGCAACTATAGAGTGAGAGCTAGTATATTTCCTACCTAGCCCGTGATTAATGAAACTTTAAATTAGTCAATATTATTTATAGCATCTCTAATAAAGGTAAAGAATGTCATTGCTCCTATTTGACACAACACAATTTGAATACATCCACAACATAATTTCTATACTTGTTACTAATTCATGATAAGAAAAAAAATATTTTATTTATATTGCCTTCATATTACAAATATCTAGTTAATTTTAGTTAGTTTTTTACTTTATTTTCAATTATAAAAAATTACCAAAAAAATCAAACTTTTATTCCTATTATAGTATTTATAGTTTGAATAAGAATATTTTGCAAAGTATAATTTTTTATCTAATTCCTTCTAACTTATTTAAAGATAGAAATTCTCCTTGTGGGTTCGATATTCAGGGTTTAATCAAAAAGTTCTATATTACTTGATAACAATACATATACTTGTGTAGTATCTCATATTTAAATATAAAAATTGCATACTCATTTGCTTCAAAGTTAAGTTCCTAACGTTGTTGCAAATTAAAAAATATAAGGAAAAATAAAAATTATAACTGCATACATCGTATTGTCATATAAAATCGGGATCAAGTTTTTGGCGCCGTTGCCGGGGAGAATAAAACCTTTTTGGAGAAACTTTTAGAAAGCAAATTTATATTTTAAAAATTTCTTATTTAAAATTTGAGAATTATTTTAGGAATATTGTAGTGATGTTTTTATAGAAGTACTTGTTTATGTGATTTTATTTAATGTTGTTTTTTAGTAATGTATGCATAATTCAGGTTCTAAAGGATTAGTGTCCTACGATTTTGAATTAGAAAGAACTATTAGAAAAATAAAAAATATAGAAAAGACCAAAAATTTTAAGAAATGGCAAACCAAAGTTATCAAAATACTAAAATTAATCTAGAATTTAGACCTTTAAGAGATAATGC
This sequence comes from Phalaenopsis hybrid cultivar, assembly GCA_002079205.1. Lineage (NCBI taxonomy): Eukaryota > Viridiplantae > Streptophyta > Magnoliopsida > Asparagales > Orchidaceae > Phalaenopsis > Phalaenopsis hybrid cultivar. The sequence continues at coordinate 56,189 of JXCR01131039.1, read as the reverse complement.
AAACACTACAGTAGATGACTTCATTTTAGTATTCAAAAACCTGTTGTAGTGGCTAATTCATTTGAAATTAAACCTGTTATTATCCAAATGGTATCAAATAATCAGTTTAAGGGAGCACCAACTGAAGATCCAAATTTACTTTTTACTAATTTTCTAGAATTGTGTGCTACATTTTAATATGTTGGTGTTTCAAATGATGTTATATGACTTAGAATTTTTCCTTTCTCACAGTGGGATAAGGCTAAGATATGTTTACATTTTTTAGCACCTGGATCTATCCAAAATTGGGGTTATTTAGCACAAAAATTCCTTGCTAAATAGTTTCCATCATAAAAAACTGTTAAGTTTAGAAATGATATTAGATCTTTTTGTCAGTTTGAATGGGGATCTATTTATGAAGCATGGGAACGATTTAAAGAACTACTAAGAATGTGTCCACACCATGTTATACAAGATTGGTTAATAAATCAAACCTGTTACAATGCATTAGCTGGATCTCTTAGATCTATTATTGATGTCGCTACTAGTGGTTCCTTGACGTTAAAACCATTACATGATGCTTATGCTTTAATTGAAGAGATGGCTACTAATTATTTTCAATGGTCTTCTAAGAGGTTAAATCCTAAAAATGTAGCCAATATTCATGAATCTGATGCTTTTGCAATGTAAGCAACTCAAGTTGCTACAAATTCAAGGAAGTTAGACCAATTTGGAATGAATTTTTCTCAACCAATTTTAATGATTGAAGAGAATTCATTATGTAAAATGGTATATTCTCAAGCATCATTAGAAACTTTGAATGTCATAAACAATAAGTCAAATAACCTATATTCAAACTATTATAACCCAGGTTGGAAGAACCATCCTAACTTTAACTAGAATAATACTTTGGGTGGTAATAATCAACAATGGAGAAACAACAAAGTAAACCCTTTTGGAAACTGGAACAATCAAGGTAAGAACACAAATAGACTTACTTATCCTCTAGGTTTTAACAGTAATCCACAATTCAAGGAGAAAAAAAGTTATCTATAGAAGAAGTGGTGTTACAAATGGAAAATTAGTTACAAAGTCACAGGGCTACAATTAAAAATATTGAGAATAAACTGGGAAAAATAGCAAATTCATTAAGTAATAGATCTCAATGAACGCTTCCTAGTAATACAAAAGTATATCCAAAATACTGGAATAAAGAGCAAGTAAAAGTCGTTCAATTTAGAAGCAGAAGAGAGTTGGAAGGTAGAGTTCAAAAAGAGATTGACGTAGAGAGAGAAGAAATTAAAGAGCCTGAAGAGGACCCTCCAAAAGTTTTAGTGAGACTTATTTCTCCACTTGAAATGGACTTGGAAAAACCACCACCTTTATTTCCTCAGAGACTTTATCAATAAAAGTTGGATTAAAAATTTTTAAAATTTTTGAATATCTTTAAAAAGCTTACGATAAAAATTCCATTTGTTGAAACCTTAGAACAAATTCCAAGCTGTGTGGAGTTTATAAAGGATATTCTTAATAGATAAAGGAAGTTCAAAGATAACGAGACTATTGCATTGAGTGAGGAGTGCAGTGCTATAACTCAAAAAAGCTTCCAAAAAGTTTAACGATCTTAGGAGCTTCACAATTTCATGTGTGATAGGAGACATATTTTATGGGAAAGCTTTACTTGATTTTAGTCCAAGCATTAACCTTTTGTCATTATGAATATTTAAGAGATTATGATTAGGAGAAATATCTCATACTACTGTAACTCTGCAGTTAGTAAATCATTCAATAACATATCCTAAGGGAGTTATAGAAGTTGTTTTAGTGAAAGTGGATCGATTTATCTCACCTATTGATTTCATTGTGCTAGATATGAAGGAAGATAAAGAGATACCTATCAATTTGGAGAGACCTTTCCTAGCTATAGGAAGAGCAATGATAGATGTGTAGAAATGGGAATTAACTATGCACGTCAATAATCAAATAGTTACTTTCAATTTTCAAAATCAATGAATTATCTTGCAAAAGGTCAAGATGATTTTTACATAATGGATGTCATAAGATATCTGAGTGAATGTCATTTCAAAACAATTTTTTAAGAGAAATATGAAACAAAAGAGTTGGAGTAAGTTCAAGAAGAAGATTTAGAGCAATTTGAAGATTTTTATAAAGAATATTTGAATTATGTTCAAGAAGGTTTTGAAGTTTTGGACACGACAGAAAAAGATAAATCTTTTGGTCCATCAATTGAAAAACCTTTTGAACTTGAGTTAAAGTTACTTTCTGAACATTTAAAATATGCCTTTTCAGGTGATTCCCCAACATTACTAGTTATAAATTCCTCAAATTTAACTACAGAAGAAGTGAGTTTATAAATAAGTTTGAGGAGTTATAAGAAAGCCTTTGGATGGATAATTTCTAATATTAAAAGAATCGGTCCTTCAATTTGTATGCATAGAATTGCAAACTCAGAGCTAATCATTAAAGGATATTGAATCTTGTTATGAAAGAAATTATTAATAAAGAAATTTTAAAGTGGTTAGATGATGGAATTATCTACCTTATTTTAGATAGTGCATAGGTTAGTCCAATTCATTGTGTTATTAAGATAGGAGGTGTGATTGCGAATATAAATGAACGTAATGAGTAAATACCAACCAGACAAGTCACAGAGTGGCAAATGTGCATTGAAAATTAAATCTTGTCACTAGGAAAGATTATTTTCCACTACCATTTCTAGATCAAATGTTGGATAGAGTAGCTGGGCATAAATACTTTTGTTTTCTGGATGGATATACTGATTTTCACAAAATACAAATAGCTCATGAGGATCAAGAGAAAATAACATTTATGAGTGCTTATGGAACATTTGCTTTTAGAAGAATGCCCTTTGGTTTATGTAATGCCCCTACTTCTGTGATTTAATTGAAAAAGGAATTGAAGTTTTTATGGATGATTTTTTAGTGTTTAGAACCTCATTTGAATCATTTTTAGAACATTTATCGAGAGTTCTTAAGCACTATGAAGAAACGAATTTAGTACTTAATTGAACAAAATGTCAGCTTATGATAGCAAAAGGAATTATTTTAGGACATCAGATATCAGAAAATGGTATGGAAGTAGATACTATAAAAATTCAAGTGATCGTTAACTTACCTCACCCAATAAATGTGAGAGAAATTAGGAGTTTTATAAAACATGTTGGATTCTACAGGCAATAGATTAATGCTTTTTCAAAAATTTCTAAGCCTCTATGTCATTTTTTTGAAAAGGATGTAATTTTTAATTCGATAAGGAGTGCATAAATGCTTTTGAGCTATTAAAAGAAAAATTAGTCACTGCATCAATTATTGTTTCACCAGATTAGGAAAAACCTTTTGAATTAATGTGTGAAGTTATTGATTATGCTATTGGAGCTATTTTAACAGTAAAGTATGATAAGATTTTCAAAGTTAGTTAATATGCTATTAGAACTTTTAATGAAGCTCAAATTAATTTTTACCACAACTGAGAAAGAATTATTAACAATACAATATGCTTTTGATAAATTCAGATTATACTTAATTGGAACAAAATGTATTGTGCATACCGATCATTCTGTTATTAAATATTTAATGAAAAAGAAGGATGTAAGACCAAGATTGGTAAGATGGATTCTTCTTTTGCAAGAATTTGATTTTGAGATAGTATAGAGGAAGGGTGCTGAGAATCAAATTGTTGATCATTTGCCCAGCCTTAAATTAGAAAAATCACTCTGTTTTGAGAAAGATATTAATGAACATTTTCTAGAAGAAGAATTGTTCAGTATTAATGAGTGGTGTTTTCCATGGTATGTTGAAATTGTGAACTTTATTGTTAGTGATGCTATACCTTATGGAATGACGTACCAACAGAAGAAGAAACTTTTGTATGAAGCTAAGACTTATTTTTGGGATGACCCATTTTTGTATAAAAAAAGGAAAGGATCTAATTATTTGAAGATGTGTGCCTTTAGAAGAAACTTATGAAATTATCTAAAAAAACTCATAATTTTGATTTTGGGGGACATTTTGGTGTTTGATAAAATAACAAACAAAATTTTACAATCTGGATTTTATTGACTTACAATCTTTAAGGATGTTAATGCTTAAATGAAAAATTGTGATCGATGTCAACGAGTAGGTAATATTCTTAAGAGAAATGAGATGCCCCTCAATTATGTGTTGGAAGTTGAGATATTTGTTGTTTGGGGATTAGATTTCATGGGACCATTTATATCATCTTTCAAAAATTTATGTATATTGATAGCAATAGACTACGCATTCAAATTAATAAAGCTATTATTTTACCTTGATGTGATACTCAAAATGTTGCAAAGTTTTTAAGGACGAATAGATTCTATAGATTGGATGCCAAGAGTGATCATAACTGACGAGGGAAGTCATTTCAAAAATGCAAAAATGGAGAAACTATTAAAGAAATATCATTTCAACCATCAAATTACTACTATTTAACATCCTCAAAAAAGTGGTTTGATTGAATTATCCAATCATGAAATTAAAATAATATTGAAAAAATTTGTGAATCTAGCAAAAAATGGATTGATCAATCAAACTTGATTATGCTTTGTGGGCTTATGGGACTGCATATAGAACTCCCATTGGAATGTCCCCATAAAGGCTTATGATTGGGAATGCTTGTCATTTACCAATTGAATTTGAGCGCAAAGCACATTGGGTTGATAAAGAATTTAATTATAATTTAAAGGATGCTGGTGAGAAAAGACTAATACAATTAAATGAGCTTGAATATATAAGGAATGATTCTTATGAGAGTGTTAAGATTTATATAGAAAAGATGAAGATGTGACATGATTTACTAAAAGTTTTGAGCTAGGGCAAATAGTTTTGTTATATAATGTAAGATTAAGATTATTTCTAGGAAAACTTAAGTCTAGGTGGATGAGCCCATTTATTATGATAAATGTTTATTCGTATGGAGTTGTGGATATTAAGGATCCTAAATCTGATAAAATATTCAAAGTGAATGGTCACAGACTGAAACCTTATTTTATAGAGAATCAACTTCAATTATAATCTCTTATGTTGTTGGGTCAACCACAATAAGCAGTGGTTACGTTGAGCTGACGATGTTAAATCATGCGACTTGTGAAAGGCAACCCATTGTTATCAGTGTGTTTTTATTTTGAATAATATGTTGTTGTGTTAGAATAAGAAAACTTTTGGTAGTATTTTTAATACATAATGATTTAGTAATGATTCTAAGATCTTAATAGATGACTTAGACATGTTAGAATGAGTATTTGGACGTTAAGCTGACATGTACTAAATTAAGTTTCTTGAAGATTTAAATGTATGTTAGTGGGTTTAAACGTTGGTGTAAGTGGTTTTAGAACATGTCTAGTGGTTTTAGGCTTGGTTAAAAGCCTTTAAATAGAAAGGAATTAAGATAATTCTCACCTCACTTCAATTTTAACCCTAAATTCTAAGTGAAGGGTGTGAGATCTTAGAAAAATGTCATCTTGGGAGATTGATATGAAGAAGAAGGAGGAAGCCATGAAGAAGAAGTTCATTAGTCAAAGTGCGCAAGAGTTATATGATGATTTCCTAGTTGTTAGTATAGAAGGAATAGTGGAAAAGATTGCAAAGATTGAGACTGGCATAGATTCAATTGAAGCAAAGTTGAATGAGACTAACGCACATTTGGATCATATTGGATGGCAACTTAAGATGCAATTTAGCCACACAACTTTTATAGAAGAAGAGGAAAAGACTATGTATTTGAAAAAAAAAAATAGATTGAAGCAGACTCAACTAAACTTCTTCATCATCACCCATTTTATCAGATCTATATTCTAAATGCCCCAGATGAAATGAGTGAAAGGCCAGGATTTGTTCCACCAGAAGGAGAGTGGAATTAAGTTCTCAAATTAGTGTTTATTTGTGTTAGGTGTTGTGATGTTATTATTAAGTTTGTTTTAAGTATTTTTAGTGCTAAGTTTGCTAAGTGTTGGAAGTTTGTGTTTAGGAATTATCTCATCCAAGACCCTTTATATTGAGAAATTACGTATCAGAAGTGTTTGTATTTGTTTGTGAATTAATATAAGTCTTTGTTCATGTGTAAAATTTTGTGTTAATTTTTGTAGAATCGAATTAATGAAGATTGGTGAACTTTAAGAAAGAGGACAATTGAAGGGGAAGAAAATAGCTTTTAAGATTTATAAGACCATTTAGAGGTGTTTGACTTAGGCCAGATGTACATTTCACTTAAAATAAAAAATACCAAAATTTGTGCACTGGTGCCTAAGCACTAAAACCCCATGCTTAAGCACTAGACAACCCAAAAGGTAAGCGCCTATGCGCCGAACTGGTCGTGCTTGAGTTCTGGTTCACTTAAACCGGTTTGTGAATGGTTAAAGGTGAAAAATTAAGCCAAAAAATGCCATTTTTGACGCCCAACATCATCTTCTTCTCTTTGAGTTCATGATTGTTAATTTAGGGCTTCTTCTAGAGTAAAGATTTCATTGGTGAATCAAGCTAAATTTGCTAGATTTGATCTTCTTGAGGTAAGAGCTTCACTTCTATGTAAAAATTTTTTATTTTCACCATATATTTTGAGCACGTTGGGGATTTGACCAAAATCACTATTAATGGTAAAATTTGAGTAAACCTATGGATAATACGTAGAAATGATAGTTTAAGCTTTTAAAAGTTAAGTTTAGTGATTTAACTTTAAATTTAGGAGTTATTGTGAATTTTATGTGATTTTTAGAAATGAACCCAAGTATGAAAAGAAGCAAAGGGAAGTCTTATTTTGATTCATGTAAGTTCATTAGCTTGAAAGCTCAGAATGGGTATACTAAAGCAATGCAATCGAGAAAACTGATTCCGGAGAGATGTTTTAAAAATCTGGGTGGCGCTGTGGAAGATTTAATTATTCGCCAATAGTGGGAACAATTTTGTTTTTTTTTCTGTTGTGGCCGTAATTTCTATTTTTTTTGAAAGTTTTAGGCTAACTCCCTGAAGCTGAAGAAGATCAGGTCGTGGTCCAAAGAAAATCAGTGCCTTTCTCCCCCGAGGTAAAAAAAACTTTTTTACCAGCTGCCCCTAGTATAATGTGTTTTTATACAAGTTATATTCTGATTGAGGAGGAGTTAGATGAGATCATATTATCATTGACTGCTAGAATAGAACTATGGAAGATAAAAAATGAAGGAAGAGTCAATTTCCCTGCGTCAAAGTTAGATGCCACATCGAAAGCATGACACTACTTAATTTCAGCTGGCCTACTTCCAACCAATCACCTCAGTGAAGTTACCAGAGATAGAGCTACTTTGAATTATTACTTTCAGCAGTGCAAGCGAGTTGACATTAAATCCTTGATCTATCATACTATCATCAAGTTTGCTACAGCTGCGACTATTGCAAGTTTGGGATTCACATCCTTGATCTTTTCCTTATGTGATCAAGTTAGTGTTAGATTTGATAATTGGGAGGAGATACTGCAACCTCTAAAGCCTATACCAAGCGTTAATGTGAAATATTATTCACAACATTCAATATTTGGCTATAGAGGAGGATTTTCTACAAGTTCATGAGCTTCTATCTCACGTGTATCCACTTCACAAGGCTAGGCTTCTAGTTCTGATTCGCAGGCTCATTTAATGCAAAAGATGTTAGATGACATCAATTATACTGCAGATAAGGTATTAAATTTGAGGAATTTTGTAGATAAAATGGATGGTTATATGAAGAGACATAGTTACTATGAAGAAAATTTTCACTCATCTTTGGAAAACCTTATCAGGGGTGACCAAAGTGTAGTTTTTCTTTCATATCCACAATACCTTTCATATGAACCTACTACTTTTTAGAAAAGTGATGATAGTGATGATGATGAGGAGGAGGATTAAATTGAGTAGTTTAGTTTTTAATTGTGAATTTTATGTGGTACAGTTGTATTGAACTGTTAATTTATTTTTTGTTATACTTATTTAGACCGTTACTATTGTTTATGTTCTGTTATGTTAGATATTGTTATGATGTACTTATGTTATTGTGAGCAATTGTATTTTATTTTTTTGTGATAGTGATTGTGTTATATGTGGTATTTAGTGTATTTTTTTAGTTTGTGTTGGACTTAATCCTGAATTTTAGGAAGGTTTAGAATATTACTAACTTTCACTTAAGAACTTCATGTTTAAAATTTTCAATTTACTACATGATATTTTCTTTATGTTGCAGTTGTGAATTTGTTTTAGGGTGTTTGTTTGCTTTTTTGTTATCCTCGACTGCATAGAAGTCTAATGAATCTCAATATGTTAAGATAAATTAAAATTTGATCAATTAATTTTTACTCTCTTTTTCAATTTGTGTACTTGTATATTTAGGATGTAAAAATTCCTGTAAGCATGTTATTATTAGTTTTCATTCCTTTCTATATAAAAATATGATGCTGAAATATTTTATCTTATTAAAAATTTAAGTTTGGGGGGGATGAAAAACATTTTATAAAAGCTTGAATTTTATTTGTTCTCAAATATGCTACAAATAAATTTGATTTTTATCTTAAAAAAATGATTTTGCATATGAAGTTATATTAGGGAAGTAAAATTTTGAATATAGATATGAGTAAGAGAATTTATTTGAAACCTATAGTATTGAAGAAAAAACTTAAAGTTAAAAATTTATAGTCTGGAAATGATAAATATTATGTCACTATCTTTAGTAGGAGAAATTGTATTTTTGAATAATATAGAAATATTAGACTTTTATTTTTAATACTTAAATTTCTTTTATTAAAAAAAAAATTCAAAACTTTTATAATATTTTTAAGTAAAGAATATATATCAAAGCTTTGCTTTAGGAAAAGAGGAGTGGAATTCAAAATCATTAAATATCTATCCAGATATAGTAATCCTCAACTGAAAAAGAAAAAGTAAAAAAAGAAGAAACAAAAAAAGAAATAGAAAAAGAAAAAGAAAGTTGAATTAGGCAGGGGAAGCTTGAGGATTAGTGTCTAATTAAAAATTAGTTCCGCTTCTAATCTTTCTAAAGTATAAGACTTGAGAAACTTATAAGCTTAAGGATATAGTACAGTAAGTATAATTATTCTTAATAAAAATTTTTAAGTACAGAAGATAGAATACCTAAACTCTATATTTAGAGAATTTACAAATAATTTTGAACTAGATAGGAACTCATATTTTCAGACTTCTTTACATTAAAGATTTATAAACTCTTAGTTGTTCTCATGTACTAAAGTTTTTTCAAAATTAGACTACTCCATTTCTAGATCAAAATTTTAGAATATCCTTAAGAAACTCATTTACATAATCTATTTATTCTGTTTTTGAAAGATTGGAGTGTCACTTGAGGATACCTAACATTTTAAGTTTGGGGAATTTTGATACACCTAAATTATATAGCACTTATGTACACATTCTTACACCTATTTTTGATGATGTTGGCTTTACTGGAAGGTATTTGTTTGTGTGTTTTTTTCACGTACAGTCAAATGGATGAAAAATTGTGAAAGGAGTGAAAAAGGATAAAAAATTTGAAGAAAAATGAAAAAGGCGTGCAAAAGAACTATGGCGCCTAAGAACCCAGAACTGTCACTTAAGCACTAGAAAAACCAAGAAGGCCACGCCTAAGCACCACATACGTCACGGTTAAGCGCTAGAGGGAGTTACTTGATTATTTAATGAATTTGGAAAAAAATTTGAAGAGGTGTTTGAAACAACTCTTGGTGAAAACATGAAATATGTTTAATGGACACGAAAATACATTCAATTGACTTTTGAAAGGAGGCAACTCTTGGAAGATTCATTAGATGTGGACAAATTTTGAAGAGACACCAAACCGCCTTTTGGAAAATTGTAAAAGAAGACTTGGATTGGATTGAAAAACTCTCTCCTAAATTTTTCCCAGCGCCCTAAAGAGGCTCCTTCGCCCCCATAGCCATGCCAACAACACCTCTCTCAAAGACTAATTAGGATATTTTATTAGAGAAAAGAAGAGAGGAGTTGTAGTGTGCGAGTAGAGAGTATTGTAAGAGAAAGGAAGAGAAGAGATTAAAACGAACTGTAAGAGTTTGAGCGCGAGAATTTGAGATAAATTTTTATCTTTGTGACTACATTTGGATTTAAATTTAGACATCTTTTTTGTTTGCATTATTTCTACTTTTAATCTTATGTGTGGTTGTGTCTTCTCCATGAATTATGAGTAATTTTCTGATAAGTGATTAAGTGTTGGATGGAAGTTGTGTGAAGTATTAATCTTTAATGTTGGAATAAATTGTAATGATTTTAAACCTTGTACTGCATTTACTTATTGATTATGTCAATTAAGATGCTAATATCTGTTGTGAGAATATGTAAGATCTGTGATGGTATTGTCTCAGTTAACTAATGGTAATAATCACAAGAGAATGTATGGATAAGAATGTAATTCATTTAGTTGAGTGCAAATAAATAAAGAAATAAAATTTAAAGGGTGTAGAACTTTTGGATTTTAGAGTGATAAGCTAAAGCCATCAATTTGATTTATAGTTGAGAGAAGAGGGAACTCTAAAGTGAGAGCTAGCATCTTCCTTACCTAGCCTGGCTTCAAGACTATTCAAACTTTAAATTAGCCAATTCCTTATAGAATCTCTATTAAAGGTAAGGAATACTATTGCCTGTCGGCGTTATTTCGGGGATGCTTTGGTTGTGGGGTTGCCCGTAAGAAGCTATCGGTCACCAGAATCGAAATCCCGTCGCCCGCTTTGGAAGGACGTTGAAGTGTGAAATCAAACTGACCCCATGAATCGAAATCCCGTCGCCCGCTTCGGAAGGACGTTGAAGTATGAAATCAAACTGACCCCATTTAATCAAAATCCCGTCGCCCGCTTCGGAATGACGTTGAAGTATGAAATCAAACTGACCCCATAATTTTTGAGTTTAAAATGAAAGAGCACTGTACCTCAAATCCTGTATCTATCCCGAAGGATAAACACAAGGCTTGATGAAGAGGCTCGATCAAATAAACTAAGGAAAGTATGACGTCTGTTTGGTCTGCGAAACCTTTGTATTTGCCGACAAGTTCCCCAATTTAATATAAATGATTAAATAGGGTTTATATTAAGCTGGGTTGGGACATGCTTCCTATAAGGGCAAGCCCCTATAGTTAATTACATC
>JXCR01131039.1:27024-43883 GCA_002079205.1 Phalaenopsis hybrid cultivar | reverse complement strand
TGTGATGTTTGTGATTAAATTTTGAGTTGTTTTATATTTTGAATGTTGTGGCGGTGAATTTTATCTTGGTTGATTTTAGTTTTGGTTTTAGGTATGTGGCTATCCTGATGATTTTTGTTTTCATGCAGGGTGAGATCGTTTGGTATAAAAGTACAGTATGAAAGTACAAGAAAAGCAACGCTAAAAAACTGTAAAAGTGTACCGGGCGAGTCTTCTCGTTCCACCACCTGAAACTTAAAATGCATGTTAATGCGGTTTATGAAGAGCAGGAAAGGTAAAATTTTCCTATTCCTACGTCATATTATGTTGAGTTCTTAAGAGTTTAATTAAGGATGATTTCTTTAAGCAAATAATATTAAGTTTAATAGGCCTCTGTGGTATCCACAAGTTAAGGGGGGAAACAAGTCCATGCCTCTCCCTCACCAACTAGTGAAAAGCCTCGAGTCCATTTAAACTTATCATTTTTCTTAATGGCCTCACCAACTAGTGAAAAGCCTCGAGTCCATTTAAACTTATCATTTTGCTTAATGGTCTATCCTGTAAATATCCTTAATATCATCCTTTAAATATCCTAATGCTCAGGAACATTGATGTCTCAATTATCCCTAAGAAAGGGGTAATTATCATTTATCATTTAATTTTGACAATTATGTGGGTGAAGACCCTTAAGGGGGCAAGTTAGTGTAATTTTAACACTTAGCCAAATTTTAATCCTAATTGGGCTTAGTGGTGTTTCAAGGATGTTTGATATAATTATGTTTATTTTTCTAATCCTCATTTAATCAATTTTGATTTGGCCTAAGTCACCACTAAGCCCTTAAGACTTAGGTGAGAGAGGGTTAAGTTTTAAGTGGTCATGATTCATGATTTGGATTCTATTTGAAAATCAAAATAGGGGTGTTAGATTGATTAGTTATTGACTTCAAAAGTCATGCCCCTAAGTCCAGGATCATTTAATTTTGATAAACTTCCAAATTTTTAATGATTTAGAAATTTATTAATCCTAATTAGGAAAATGAAATTGGTTTCTACCAATTAACCCCTTTGTGTTTCAAACATCAAATAAATTAACTAAGATTAGAGGTTACACGTTTTGCCTCCTTGAATTAATCCTAAATGTTAATTAAGGCAAAATTTCCAAAATTACACATTTGCCCCTAAGGCTCTAACACTTCATAATTTGTCAAATTCAATTCAAATGACTTTGAAATTTTTATCCTACCTCATTAATGGGTCAATTGAGACATCATAGGAGAAAATTTGATTTTTCAAAATTTAATTTTATTTATATAATTATTTTTATGCAAAAATAGGATTTTTCAAACAAAATTCCTAACTTGACCAAGGTATATTATAATCCCTTAAAATTTTTACTATAGGTAGACCTAGACTAGAGGAGCCTTTGGATCAAATTTCATTATTTTTTGAATTCCTTGTGGTTTATTAGAATTATTTTAAGTTCTGGGTTATTTAGTAAAAATAAAATATTTTAAGTGTTGAAAATTAAGTTTTATATTTTTGAAAAATCTCCCAAAGGTCAAGGAATACAAAGGAGAAAATTTTATATTTCTCTAATTTTTCCTTGATATATTGGAATTATTTTAGTGAAAACTCATTTTTTAGCTTTTTAAAAATTATTTTAAGCTTTAAAACTCAATATCTTTATTTAGAAAATCAGGAAAAATATTTTCATTATTCCTAGGTGATTAGGAAACAATTTAGAACATTTCCATGAGTTTTATTATTTTTATAATTTTTATGAGTTTTTTAATTATTTAAATATTTAAAATAGGCAAAAAATTAAGTTTTTATTTTAAATATTATTTTAGTTTTAGATAACACCCCTCATCACAGAGAACTCAAAAAACTAAGTTTCATAATTTTTTGAGTTATATTTTGATTTCTTTAAAAATCATTTAAGTGTTAAGAGTGATATTTATCTTTAAAAAACTAATTCAAGTTATTAAATGAACTCAAAATATTTTGAAACTTTTATGAGGAGTTCTCTGGATTATAAATCACAAGAGAAATAAAAAATCAAGCCATTTAAATGATTATATTTTCCAAAAACAATTGTCTTAGTGATTCAGTATTTCTAAAGGTTTCTCTGGTCATGGTAGACTTTCCAAAATTTTCTTAGAATTTAATAATCAATATGCTAATTTCCATGATTATTTTAAGGAAATAATGTGAAATAACTTGAAAAATATGGATCTCTGTATAGGAACCTCATTTGACTTTGGAAAAACCAGAGAATGTTCCCCCTTACAGAGGCTACAATATATAAAAATTTCAAGCCAAGTTGATATGTCAATATGCATGAAGAATCAAGCTACAATATGCCAAAATTTCAAGCCAAGGTGATGTGTCAATATACATGGAGAATCAAATGATCTCCAAACAGTATTTAATTAATTAAAAATATTTTATGCATCAAATGGGCTTGAAAGTTATTCCACATTATTCTCCTCTAAATTAAAAATATTTTATGCATCAAATGGGCTTGAAAATTATTCCACATTATTCTCCTCTATTTTAAAAATATTTTATGCATCAAATGGGCTTGAAAATTATTTCACATTATTCTCCTCTGTTCACTGACTAAGAGGGTATTTTTATTTTATTTTTGAGATTTTACTACACAAAGTTATGTATTTTTGAAGTTAAGGGTATTAAATAAATAAGAAAATACCCCTATTTTTCTATTTAAACTGCGTCTGCCACCTCATCCTACGACGGCTCCGAAAACATGTGGGGCGAGCTCTGGTTGGACGCCGCCGTCCACGTAGCTTGTAGACTTGACCCGCTATTCACGTCTCAAAGCGTCGTCCGACTCAATCTCCCCCGTCCGTTTGATACACGCTTGATCGAACGACTCCCCGTCATCGCCCCCGATAGAGTGATCCCGTGCCCGTCCAAATTAAAACCTTAATATCTTGGCCTAGACTCAACCAAATTGCTTCGTGTTTGATCCTATGGACTCGTCTAAGTGAGACGAACACATCTGCATGGCTAAGGTACCATGAATTCAAGCTTAAGTAAATGGAGAATCAAAATAAGCTCAGGAGGAGGAGGAGTTTTATACATTTGCTCTGAGAAGGGAGGCTTCGATCGGAGATGCTAGGAACATTCATTGGGGTCCAAGGAGGCTAGGGATTGAGTCACTGACCTTTGTGTGAAGTCTAGGTGTGAATTCGACCAAGCTCGATTTTAGGTGTTGGTCTAGAGCTATGGTAGAGGCTCTGTGGAAGGGGTATTTTTTGGGGATTTGGCTTCTTTAACTCTTGTGAAGGTGTAGGCACAAGGAATTAAAATTTGGTGGAGTATGGAGGTGTATTGGGTTCTTTCCTGGTTTTTGGCAGGGTTTCAAGCTCAAATTTGGGCTCCGGAGGGGAATGGGTGAGGAAAGATGGTTGGAATGCAATGAGGGGATCTTAGGGAAGCTCTGTGTGAAGTTTGGAGAGGCCTCTCTAAGACATTTTCAGCACTTAGCTCAACGGCAATGGAGGTGGACTTTTATAAAAATGGGGTTATGGTGGCTGTCTTGGCCAATTAGGAGGTGTAATGTGGTGCTTAGGTGGAGGGCAGAGGAGCTCCATAGTTTGATTTGGATGAGCTGGCCTCTAGGTTTGATTTGGGTGAGGTGCCATGGGGGTGGCTCTCGGTTTTGGGCTTTTCCGGCCACTAGGCTGGCCGGCCGGCCAGGGGGAGGTGGCTAGGAGCTCAGGGAACCCAGAGGAATCCATCACAACAATTTAATGCAAATGTGCTTGGATTTGGCAAAGATATCTTAAGCATGTGCATTTTTGGAAATAAGATCCCTTAATTTGGGGGACCTTTGTTCCATGGCTTGATTTAGGTAGTTTCATGGTGTTTGGACTGGTCACCAGGTCCAACTAATGGCTCTGGTGGAGTTAATTTGGTGGCTTTAAGGTGGTTAGGTCTCATTTAGTGCATGGGTCCAAGTGGGTGCAAATGAAAAAAACCTGGGTTTGGGCTAGGTTAGCCATGTCAATTAGCCAAATTTATTGGCAAATGACCAAAAATTGGGTTTTGGGCTAGGTTAGCCATGTCAATGGCCCAAATAGTTGTTTGTTGGTGTATATGATCATAAGGAACAACTTTGGTGAAGGATGGAAGTGGTTTTGAGCTCAATTTAAGGGACTGGTGTAGATGATCACAAGGAACAACTTTGGTGAAGGATGGAAATGGTTTTGAGTTCAATTGGGGGGGTCAATTTGAAGGAATTTTGAACTTTAATCAATTTTGTCATGGCTTGTGTCTAGCTTGGGTTAGCCTTGGGCTAAGTCCACATTGATTGTTGTAAATGGTCAATAGGGACCTCATTAAGAGTTTTCAACATGAATTGGATTCCAATTTGGAGGTTAAGGCAATCAATTGGGTAAAATTTGGGGACTTTCCCAATTTGGGGCAAAATTTGGCAATTTTGGATTTAGGCCAAAATCAAATGGATATGAGGCTCCACCAAGGCCAATTAATGGTTGATTTTGATGTATTGGAATTTTATAAAGATTTTTCAACATTAATTGAGGCCAATTGACTAGGCTATGGGTTCAATTTGGTCAGATTAAGTCATATGGTCAAAATTGGGGCTTTGACCCAAATAAAAATTAGGCTCAAATCATGGACCAATTGAGCTTGGATTTGGTTTAGTTTGGTCATATAAAAAGTGAATTTGCGTAAATTGGGCTCAAATCATGGACCAATTGAGCTTGTATTTGGTTTATTTTGGTCATATGAAAAGTGAATTTGAGTTTAGGATTGGATGCTTGGATTTGGTTTAGTTTGGTCATATCAAAAGTGAATTTGAGCTTAGGATTGGAATTGGGTCAATTGAGATCAAATTGATGGACATTTGAGTTGGATTTGGGGAAATTTGGATCTTTAAAGAAGATCAAATTGATGGACATTTGAGTTGGATTTGGGGAGATTTGGGTCTTTAAAGGGCAATTTGGGGATTTTGGTTAAAGATGATCAAATTGACCAAATTGGGTCATGTGGTATTTAAAAGAAATGAAATTGGAAATATTTGGGATTTATTGGGTTTTTTCTGAGAATTTTTGGATTTTTGGGATTTTGGATTATGGAGGGGTATTTTGGTAATTTGGGGGTGTTTTAGGGGCAAATGTCCAAAATAGGTATTTTGGTAGAGTTGAGATAACAATCATCGCCAATAAGCCATGGACCAAAGGAAAACCCATTTTGGGTCCTCTACATAGTGGTCTTAGCTAAACCATATCCCTAGGGCTAGTAGATTTAGGGGACCATCTACATGAGTATCCCAAAAAATCAAGGGATCTAGGTTAGAGATTTGAGCTCAAGGTTGTGAGTGATTATGAGTGCAGATGGGTGTAGTGAGTGCCTTAGCTTCAGACTATCACCCAAGGTCAACCCTAAGGTCCAGCAATCCTAGGGGCGACTCATCCTGAGTTTCCCCATAGTGACCCCACCTACTAAGTAAATAGAGGTTGGGAGCAATTTGTGGAACTCCAGATTGAGTAAATAAGAGAGTAGAATTTCTAATGGTGAGGGTTTCATGTCTGGTTTTCTAGGAATAGTCAACAAGAAAAGTCCTATGGTTAGACCCTAGGCTATTAAAGAGAAAAACTAAACCTCAACCAAAAATGTGGTCAACAAATGGACCCCCAATAGGTGTGGTGTGCTGGGCAAGCACACCGCGTGTATTGGCGTTGACCGACGAGATCATCAAAAACCAATACAAAATCCTAAGTTAACAGACCCGGAAGTACGTGTAGAGTTGTGTGTGTGATTTGTTTCTGCTGGAGAATTAGCAGGTGTGTGTTTAATCAAGCCGAGAAGCAGGGACTCTCGCTGGGGATCAGAGAGTGAATTTTGAGTAATGAAATTTCAAGTATTCATAAAGGATGGGAATCAGTATGTAAGTGCTGACCTCGATGTGGGAATTGAAATTCCAATATCAACTCAAAAAGAGGGAGAGAGAGAGAGAGTCGGAGTGTAAGGACCGACCTCGAATGTAATGAATCAGAAATGTAGGACTGATTCAGAAATGGGAATTGAAATGTAGGTCAATTCTCGAAAGAAGGTGTCGGAATGTAAGGTCCCACCTCAAATGTAAAGAATTAGAAATTTAGGACTTATTCGGAAATGAGAACTGAAATGTAAGTCAATTCTCAGAAAAAGGTGTCGGAATGTAAGGTCCGACCTCAAATGTAAAGAATCAAAAACTTAGGACTGATTCAGAAATGAGAATTGAAATGTAGGTCAATTCTCAAATGAAAGTGTCGGAATGTAGGGTTCGACCTCAAATGTAAAGAATCAGAAATTTAAGACTGATTTAGAAATGAGAATTGAAATGTAGGTCAATTCTCAAAATAAGGTTTCGGAATGTAGGTCCGACCTCAAATGTGAAGAATCAGAATTTAGGACTGATTCGGAAGTGAGAATTGAAATGTTGGTCAATTCTCAAACGAAAGTGTTACCTCAAATGTAAAGAATCAGAAATTTAGGACTGATTCAGAAATGAGAATTGAAATGTAGGTAGATTCTCAAAAGAAGGTGTCAAAATATAAGGTCCGACCTCAAATGTAAAGAATCAGAAACTTAGGATTGATTCAGAAATGAGAATTTAAATGTAGGTCAATTCTCAAAGGAAGGTGTCGGAATGTAAGGTCCGACCTCAAATGTAAAGAATCAGAAACTTAGGACTGATTCATAAATGAGAATTGAAATGTAGGTCAATTCTCAAAAGAAAGTGTCGGGATGTAGGGTCCGACCTCAAATGTAAAAAATCAAAAACTTAGGACTGATTCAGAAATGAGAATTGAAATGTAGGTCAATTCTCAAAAGAAGGTGTCGGAATGTAGGGTCCGACCTCAAATGTAAAGAATCAGAAACTTAGGACTGATTCAGAAATGATAATTGAAATGTAGGTCAATTCTCAAAAGAAGGTGTCAGAATGTAAGGTCCGACCTCAAATGTAAAGAATCAGAAATTTAGGACTGATTCGGAAACAAAAATTGAAATGTAACTATCAATTCAAAGATGAGATCATTGAAATGTAAGTATCAATTCAAATATGAGACAATTGAAATGTAAGTATCAATTCAAAGATGAGATAATTAGGATTTAGGTACTGATTTGAAGATGTGATTTAAAATTTACAAAGAGCTTGTGATGTTCAATTTGCGGTAGTGTGTCATGTGAAAATGTTGATTTTGAATAAGATTTGTAGTGATTCATGGAGTTTTGTGCAGAATGTGAAATTTTGCGAGGATGTGTGGAGAGTCAGTGTAGATAATGATGGTTGTGTTGCGCGCACAAAGGGTAGGAAATTACGAAAACGGAAGTTTCCACTCAAAAAGTTTGTTTTATTTTGTTGTTGTTTTTATTACGTTTGATTTTTTTCAAAATATGTTTTTAAAGTTTTAGTTTCAATTGATTGATTTTCAAAAGAAATTTGTTTTGTTATTTCTTTATTATAATTATCTTTAATTTGTGTTTTATTTATTGTTGGAAATTTGTCGTTTTGTTCTTTGTTCATTAGAACTCCGCGGCTTTCATCCATCACACAAAAAAGCAATTGACAAAAAGGCACAACTTGAGAGAAATTTCCATTAATCTGCTTCAATAAGGATGCTACAGATCAAACATAGGCTAATGCCTCCAAGAGAGTACATGTAATACATGCTGAAATGCATTGAGAGCCTTTTAAAGATATGAGTACATCAGATACATGTCATGCTTGTTAAAAGAAAGCAAGTGAATCTTCTGCGCTTCGTATACCAAGCTCTTGATCAAGCAGACCTTCTGAGTCATGCTCCAGGGTAAGAATTTCCTTTGCATGTACTCAGACGTACAACCTTCTCACAGCTCATAAGGAAATAGTTCCTCCAACTCTGGGTCTTGTTGGAATCCATATGGTATCTTACTGTCATCCATCTTGCAGAAGGTTACGGACACCCTACAGTGTCGTACTCCTGGTATGCAATTTTTTGCCACGTCTGCACCGTTGCCCTTGAGAACAAGCACTGAACCAACTAGGAGAGGAATTTCCAAAGCTCCTCTGAATTCACCAGGGCCGATTACGTTGATTTCTTTTCCAAACAAAAAATTGCTCATGCTCATGAATGAGACCGTGCAGAAAGGCCTCACAAAGTCATGATGGTCAATGTGTGGAGGAATGCAATCACCTTCTTCATAAATGTTGATGATGCAACTGTTAGGAATGCAAATGGCAGGTAAGATATTCCACTTGACCATTCTCTTTATCATCCACTTTATCATTAGTGGTAACGGATCCACCTAGTCGTATCAGAGGATCCCAGGCGGATTCCCCTTTCTGTTGTTTGTAAAATTGTAGCAACATCCGCACTGGATGGTGATTCTTCCCTTTCCCCGCATCCATTTCTTTGGCTCGGAATACGTTCTTTCCATGAGAAGGCCTGCTCGACCTCTATCTCTCAAATCGAAGATGCAATCCAGGATGCTTCTTTCATCAGTTTCAGAGAAAACCCTGGTATATAATTCCAGACCTTCCAATATGTCGATAAACTTTCCTTGAACCTCTTCATAGAACTCAAATTCTCTTTTGTTTACCTTGCTTATTTTGTAATATTCCACCATACTGGGAGCTGGCAGCTGTCTAGGACGTTCCTTCCTCCAGGCCTCGGCGGGAATCCAAACTGGTGTTGGCTGATCTGGAATATGAGATTCCGCCTCAAGCGGGATGTATGATCCTGGGCTCCATGATGTGCATTGGTCCATCCCCAGTGGGACATACAGTTCATTTGCCATGAAATCTGGAGTCTGAGACTTGTTGGTGCTTGCAGTGTATTCTTCTAAGGTACTGAAATGCTGTAGATGTAGGACGTTGCAGTCCGGACATTCTACAATGCGCCTGTCACTGATGTTCTGGCTGGTGTCTCGACGTTGCATGCTGGGCAACCTGTGTACAAGATATTTGGGACTGGGGGTACATCTGATCCTGTCAGAAATCCTAATTCTTCATTTGTAGTAGGCAGGCTGACAGAAGTCTCTCTCAGCTCTGGATCGTAGATATGTCCCTCAGAAATGGGGGTAAGAAAATCGCTTGCGTTTCTTTGGCGCTTGCGCTCCTGTTGCAGAAAGGCTCTCTGTTTCTTCCAGCTTGCATTTCTGCGTTGTGTCCTGCGGAGTGGAGTATTTAGAAGTTGTTCACTGTGGGCAGCTATTAAGCCCCTCGTTGGAGTAGCTATCATGGAGGGCAGCCGGCTGGGCCCCTCCATCGAATCTTGTTCTGTCATCACATTTTTACCCTTACGTGACGCGTCATCCTGAGTGGTCACCCTCAACAGTGAGGGTAGTCCATTCTTTTCTTCATTGCTGACTATGCCCATTAGCGGACCGTTGTAGTCCATATCGATTTGGTTGAAATCCATGTGGAAATCTATGACACATCCTTGTGGCGCCATCTCTTCGTTCAGTGCAAGGTTCCAGCCGTCCTGGAAGGCAAAGATCAACCTCTGTCCTGACATTTTTCTATAGACGACAAAAAGAAACGTCAGTGGGCTAAGTTTGGCATGAACAAGAACAAAACAGAGTACTCATTAAAGTAAATTTTAGTTTGTTTTGGTGAAAAAGATTACTCATTTTATGTGTGAGATTGTTTTAATTTAATGGAATATTTAAATCTAAAAATAGAAAGGAGAACGTGTGAAGTTCAAAAATTTTCTGAAAATTTTCATTAAATATGAGATTAATTACAAAATTTGGACCCGGTCATAGACATACGAGATAACCCTAAAACAATCAAGGTTTCAAAATTTCAAAGCAAGCAAAGGCAAGCAGAGGTAAGTGGCATTAAAGAGCATCAAGTAGTGTAATAGGTCTTCAAGTATCGTTCATTTATCAGTAACATGGGTCTTTCACCCCGGAATTCTGCTAACTGGTAGGCTCCTCCTGTATAATCCTTCTCAACAACAAATGATCCCTCCTAAGTTGGCTCGAATTTTCCACCTATTTTGCAGCGAGCAAGAATAGGTCTTTTGAGCACGAGTACGAGGTCACCAATTTGTCATGGGCTTGTACCATCTTTTCCTGGTAGAGCTCCAAATGTTGTTGTGCTTCCAATCTCTTTCCCCCGAGGCTCTCCAGTTCTTCAAGCTTGATTTTTATGCTTTCTTCTGTTATATGTTGGTTGGAAACAGCGACTCTGAGACATGGTGTTTGGATCTCTAGCGGTAGCACAACCTCGGTCCCGTACATGAGCATATAAGGTGTACATTGAGTGGGAGTCTTGAAATTTGGCTGGTAGGCTCACAAGGCTTCTAACAGTTTGTTATGCCAATCCCTTTAATTTTCATCCAGTGTTTTCTTCAAAATCTGTACCAGTGTCTTGTTGAAGGCTTCAACCAGACCATTTGCACTGAGGATAGTAAATTGTAGAGTATCTCCAATCTATCCCATGTCTTTTGACAAAATTGTTGATCTTCGTACTTCTGAAAGTTGTCCCATTGTCAGAGATTATTCTTCAAGGTACTTCAAAACGGTATACAATTTGGCTCTTAAAAAATTGAAGGACGTGTTGTGTCGTAACCTCACGTAACGGTACTGCCTTTGCCCATTTAGAGAAATAATCTGTAGCGACAAGTATGATGTTCTTTAGAAGATGGAGGGTCTATCGGACCTATTATGTCTGTGCCCCAACACTCGAATGGCTACGAGACGTAACCTCACGTAACGGTACTGCCTCTACCCATTTGGAGAAGTAATCTATAGCGGCAAGTATGAATCTGTGTCCCTTTAGAAGATGGAGGGTCTATCGGACCTATTATGTCTGTGCCCCAACACTCGAATGGCCACGAGGCAACAGTTGGTTGCAACACATTTGGAGGCTGGTGTAAGACCACCCCTTGCACCTGGCATTGGTGACATCTTCTGGCTGTTTCCATACAATCGAACATCTTTGCTGGCCAATAATATCTGAGTCTTTTGATCTTCATTTTCATTCTTGGTCCCGACTGGTGAGCTCCATACAATCTAGCATGTACTTCTTTGACAATATTTTGTGCTTCGACTCTGCTCAAACACCGTAGCCACATTTGGTCAAACGATCTTCTATAGAGAACATTTCCCACCAGGGCGTAAGACATGGCCCTTCTTGTGATGTGGTGCGCCTTAGACTTGTCTTCTGGCAGCTTTCCAGTATGCAATTATTCTATTAATGTCTTGCGTTAATCTTTGTTGATGTCTGCAACTGTATTCACAGTTTCTTCTTTTCCAAGTTTATGAAGGGTTTTGAAGTCACTTCGAGACAAGACTCGTCTTCCTTGCACCGTGACTTTGATGGAATCCTCCGGGGGACACGCCATTTCCTTAGTGAGTTTTGCTAAAGCGTCGGCATGAGCATTATCTCCACGAGGAATCCGGTAGAAAGTCACCTCAGGAATCCGTTCTAGGAGTTTCATCGCGTAGATATGGTATTCTACTAATCTTGGTTTCAGAATTCTGTATTGTTCGGTGACTTGCTGGATGACAAGTTGAGAGTCACCATAAATCACAATCTTCATTATATCCAATGAAATTACTAATTCCAATCTGGTTATTAAGGCTTCATATTCTGTTCATTATTGGTACATGGCTCCGTCAGGTGGTACGAAAACCTCAACATACCCTTATCCGGCGTGATAAAGATCAAACCGATCTCTGCCTTGCTTGGTATAACTGTGTGTGATCCCTTGTTTTTCTTGGCTGATGAAGCACCGTCGAAGTACATTTCCCAGCGCTGCGCACTAGAAAATTCCATTTGTAGTATCTGCTCATCTGGTAACTCGTCGTTGAGAGAGCACCCAGCTGGCAGTGGGTGTGCAGCAAGAAAGTCTGCTAAAATCTGTCCCTTGATAGCACGGAGGGGCACAAAAGTTATATCAAATTGCAATAAGATCATTGACCATCTCGCTAAACGTCCGGAGAGTGTTGGTCGGGTCATCAAATATTGCAATGGATTAACTTTCGAAATTAGGGTGACCTTATGAGAAAGCATGTAATGTCTAAGCTTTTGAGCGGCAAAAATTAATGTCAGATAATGCTTCTCAATAGGTGGATACCTTACCTCCATCAGTATTAGACGATGACTCAAGTAGTAGAGCGCATTTTCTTTTCCCTCTTCATTGACTTGGGCTAAGAGGGCTCCAAGAGAGTCATCTAAAGCCGCGGTATAAAATATCAACGGTTTCACTGGGATAGGGGCTGCCAAAATAGGAGGTGTCATTAAATATTGTTTAACGTCCTCAAAGGTACGCTGGTTCTCTTCCCAAATAAATTTGGCATCCTTTTTAATTAATGCCGAGAAAGGCTGACACCTACCTTAGAGATTGGAAATAAAGCATCTCAGATATGTCAACTTCCCCTGGAAGGAACGTAACTGCTTCAAGGTTTTAAGGGGAGGCATTTCCAAGATAGTTTTAATCTTATCCGGGTCGATCTCGATTCGCCGATGGCTGACAACGAATCCTAGAAATTTCCCGGAGGAGACGCCGAAAGCGCACTTTAAGGGATTCATTTTAAGGTCATATTGTTGTAACCGTTCAAACACAATCCTCAAATCATACAAATGGTCTATTTTTTGTTTACTTTTGATGACCAGATCATCCACGTAGCATTCAACTTGATTGTGAATGAGGTCATCAAAAATCTTCATCATTACACGCTGATATGTTACTCCGGCGCCCTTTAAGCCGAACGACATCACTGTGTAGCAGAAGATTCCAATCGGTGTTCTGAAATTTGTAAGCACTGCATCCTCAAGAGCCATCTTGATTTGGTTATACCCCAACGATCCTTCCATGAAGGAGAAAATCACATGTGTTGAAGCGATATCCACCATCATTTCTGGTATAGTTAATGGAAACTCATCTTTCGGACATGCGTTGTTGAAATCTCTAAAGTGTTCTTTTTAACCGGTACAATATTGGCTAACCACGTGGGGTACTGCTCCTCTTTAACAAAGTTGGCGTCTATCAACTTTTTCACCTCGGTGATGACTTGTTGTTCTATTTCAAGGCGCATTCTCCTAGGCTTGTTTTACTGGGGTTACATTCTTGTCCACCCCAAGTTTATGGACTGCAACCTCTGCTAACAGTCCTGGCATTTCGTCCTAGCTCCACGCGAAGCAATCTTTGAATCCTGCTAGTAGTTTGACCAGTTCTGCGGACTCTTTATCATCAAGTAGAGAACTTATAAATGTAGGTCGATCTTCAGTCCCGAGGTTAATCTCTTTCAATTCATCGATAGTGGATTTAATTTCTTCCTCAAACTCTGGCGGAGCATCTTCTATTGGTTGATCAGTGTTAATCTCTTTCAATTCATCGATAGTGGATTTAATTTCTTCCTCAAATTCTGGGGGAGCATATTCTATTGGTTGATCAGTAGATTCATCCTCTATATCGAGACAATCCTCTTTTGACTTACTAGTAACAACCATGCAAAATTCAGAATCATCGACTAGTCCCACTGTACCAAATCCAAGACCTTCTTTTGAATTGGGAGTTCGTCTTTTAGTATTCTACAATTTATCAAAGAGTTGAAATTTATATTTTGGAAATTTTTTTGGTAAATGTCCCTGTACCATTCCATAGGTTTTCAAAAAGTTGAAATTTATCTTTTGGCATTTGTTTTGGTAAGTGTACCTGTTGAATTAATTTTGAAAACCAAAAGGCAATTCCATTAATTCATTAGAATCAACATCCAAATTTACATGTTTCTCAAGCTCGGTAGAGGTAGAAGCGCGGTAAAATTTGATCGGCTTTGAACCAGCACTATGGACTTCCTTGACCTTAAAACTCTCGACCTTTTGAGGGAGAATCGGAGTGATAGTCATAGTATTCACATAGTGATTTATCTGATCATACATTGTTTCATATTCATTTCTCTCTGTATCTTCTAGGGATATCTCGTATGTGGTTTATCCGATCATACATTGTTTTATATTCATTCTTCTCTATATCTTCTAGGGATATCT
This sequence comes from Phalaenopsis hybrid cultivar, assembly GCA_002079205.1. NCBI lineage: Eukaryota > Viridiplantae > Streptophyta > Magnoliopsida > Asparagales > Orchidaceae > Phalaenopsis > Phalaenopsis hybrid cultivar. Next base: position 29,884 of record JXCR01131039.1, on the reverse strand, counting down.
CATACTGAGGTTCTTCTATTTTGTCATCATTACCTCATCTTCAGAACTGTCTTCATCACCAATGTTGATAGTTTTCCTAGTCCGCTCAACAATTAAATTGATCTTTCCTCGTCCGCGTCCCTGGCCTCGACCTCGGGTGTGTGAACTAGAAGAACCTCCACCAACTCGTTGTAAGGGAGTGGTAGAAGGTTGTTGAAGCGGAGTTGTATGGCCTTCTTTTTGTGATCCCTCTGAATCTTTATCTTTGTTTTGCCAAAATTTTGCGCAAGAAGACAGTCTTCTTTGGAGGCGCGTAGTAGGTAGCATCTTCATGGATACCAACTTCATGCACTGAAAACGGATGTAGGTCTCCTTTGATGCAATTTTCTTGACCATCTTTCTGGTATTTAATGTACTGATGTAGGGATGATGGAACCATGTTATGCTCATGAATCCACTTTCGACCCAACAGAGCGTTAAAAGAGGTCTCGGCGTCGATGATATGAAATTTAACAGTTGTTACAAGTTCTCCAACTTTTATATGTAATGAGATTGATCCAAGGGCTCTTTGTCCCTTTTGGTTGAATCCTCTTAACATCATCTTATCGGGGATGAGCTCTTGAACGTTGAAGTCCAAATATGCTAATGTTTGTAGACTCATCAAGTTAAGAGATGTTCCAGGATCCACTAAAACTCTGGATAACACAAATCTGTCAATGTTGATGGAGATGTAGAGCAGACAATTGTGGTCGGCGGTACCGAGCAGCAAGTCTTTGTCTGTAAAGGTTACCCCTGACTGTTCTCTCAATGAGCAAACTTCATATCTTCATCTGTAAAGGTTACCCCTGACTGTTCTCTCAACGAGCAAACTTCATCTGAGGATGTCCTAGCAACTGAGCTAAGCAATTTTCTGGATCTAGCAAAGCTGTAACCAGAGACTCTCTCATCTCCTTTGACAGGATCAGAGCGTCGTAGATGCTTAATCGGGCCTTTGACAGGATCAGAGCGTCGTAGATGCTTAGTCGAGCAGGCAACTTCCTAAGATGAGCTATCTGACAGGATCAGAGCGTCGTAGATGCTTAGTCGGGCATGCAACTTCCTAAGATGAGCTAGCACGTTATAATCTATTTTGTATGACCCTCCAATTTTGTCTTGATTATGCGGTTCTTCCACTGGCAGAGGTGGGGGTATCTCTTCTCGAGTCATTATCTGTTTTCCTTTGTCTGTTGGAGCTGTTCTTGGTGGTAACACTTTCCCGCTCCTCAAGTTGACTTCTGTGACTTCTTCTTCTTGAGATATCATTATTGAATCTTTCGGTGTCTTTTCCTCTTCATCGAAGATATCTAAGTTGTTGGCGAGTGGTGTACCATGATGCTCGAGATTTGGCTCTTCGTTATCGGTGTTGTCGCAAGCAATATCATTGATGCTTCTTTAGACTTGACAACAAGTTCATCGGACTCAAGTACGATTTGAGGATCATTTTGAGGATCAAGATCACAACTAGCTTGGTCATATTCAGTCATGGAGGATCATTTTGAGGATCGAGATCGCAACTAGCTTGGTTATAATCAGTCACATTATTACCAAAGTACAATTTGAGGATCATTTTGGGGATCGTGATCGCAACTAGCTTGGTTATAATCAGTCACATTATTACCAGAAATAGTCAAAAAATCGAGATCGCAACCAGCTTGGTTATAATCAGTCACGTTATTACTAGAAATAGTCAAAACGTAGCCTGAATCACAACCATTATATTCATAAGACCCCGGAGGGACAAAAAGATAATCATACAAAGTTTGGGGTTCGAGGACTTTCTTCCCCGAATCCAAGACAACCAATCTAGTAGAGGCAGCCCCTATCCTACCCCCCATGCTATCGATTTTGGTAGTGAAGCTTTTCTTTTTCTTGTTCTTCATCCTGAACGATGACGGGTTTTCTGGTGAAATCGTCATCTCGGGCTCGGTATGCTGCAGACTCCGAATGGAGGGTTGTTTTGATGCAGACTATAGCTTGTTTAGTATCTTCTTGGATGATCTGCTCCATACTTCATTCCATCCTTCTTTGGTATTTGTAGAAGCTTGCTTTGATGAATCTTGCATTTGATCGAGGACCCTTTCGAGTTCATCCCAAGTTGTACTCCATCCATCCATTCCGACATATGGATCAATTAGGGAGATTGACTCAGCTGAAACCATGTTTATCGAACCTTTTTTAGGTTCTCTCAAATACTCCTTCTGGATTTTTATATTCTCTTCCTTGAGGTTCTTCTCGAGACAGTCTTTAAAGACAAAACACTTGTCTATAGTGTGCCCAAGCAATCGGTGGTACGGGCAATAAATTGGTTCATTCTTTTTATCCACCTCTTCAGGTTTCTTTGGATCAGGCAGTTTGAATTCCGATTTCTTCATCAAGCTTTTGAATTTTTTAGGTATAGCTTCATCTTTGAAGGAGTAAACAACTTTCTGTCGCTCTAACAGGGATATTCTTTTACCCGCTGTTCGACGTGATCCCTCCTGAGACGGCCGATGGTTGGATTGACTGCTTTGTTTTTTNGTACATGGCTCCGTCAGGTGGTACGAAAACCTCAACATACCCTTATCCGGCGTGATAAAGATCAAACCGATCTCTGCCTTGCTTGGTATAACTGTGTGTGATCCCTTGTTTTTCTTGGCTGATGAAGCACCGTCGAAGTACATTTCCCAGCGCTGCGCACTAGAAAATTCCATTTGTAGTATCTGCTCATCTGGTAACTCGTCGTTGAGAGAGCACCCAGCTGGCAGTGGGTGTGCAGCAAGAAAGTCTGCTAAAATCTGTCCCTTGATAGCACGGAGGGGCACAAAAGTTATATCAAATTGCAATAAGATCATTGACCATCTCG